>QYAH01000030.1:0-253363 GCA_003988945.1 Chaetoscypha palmicola | reverse complement strand
TAAGCACCTAGCTCCTAAAGAGCTAAGTACTAAGTAAGTATACCTAATACCTATACCTAGTAATATAAGTCTAGTTAGTAACCTAAGTTTAAGTACCTTGTGTATTTTCCGTGAGGTGTTCTAATAGTGTGTATATGTGTGAAAAGGGAACCCTAAGGATTAGA
Organism: Chaetoscypha palmicola; assembly: GCA_003988945.1. Taxonomy (NCBI): domain Eukaryota; kingdom Fungi; phylum Ascomycota; class Leotiomycetes; order Helotiales; family Helotiaceae; genus Chaetoscypha; species Chaetoscypha palmicola. Next base: position 253,199 of record QYAH01000030.1, on the reverse strand, counting down.
TCCCTCTTCTATCTAATATAACATTTCTAATTTTTCTCGGGTTACTACAGATAACAATCTGATTCACTTGTCGTTTAAAGTAAGGGGAAGCTTAGTTTTAATATGTTAAGACGTTTTAAGAGACTTAGCCTATACATATAGAACGAGAAAGAGTCGGTAAGAACTACTAGGGAAATAAAGTTTCACGTAGTGAGGCTGAGGGATTATATAACGAGCACAGCAAACCTTCTCTGAGAATGGAAATATAGGCGCAACGAATAATAAAGCAGAGCCCACGCTTTTCATCTGATATTACTGTTAATATCTTGGCCCTCCTAACGTACGAAGGGAACATAATAAGCTGGCTTAGATTATATACTTCAGAGAAGCTTACACCCATTCCTATTCAGATCCAAATCGCCTTGCCCTAATAACTCAACAGAAAGTTATAGTAGTCACACCCCCTGTCCTAGAATCTACCCACCCCGCTCCCTTCGCTTACTCATCTCCTCAAAAACGCTACTAGTCTCCTACGAAAGTCCGACTATGCAACTATACTTCCCGTCAATGACCCTCCGATACGATCCTCACTTCTTTTACTCTTTTTCCACGTAGTAACAAGACATACTACTCAAGTATCTAAGCTAGAAAATAACACCTGTTTACGCACTCGCTTGGCCATTTCCCGGTGCGTTTCTCCTGTAGAGGGAAGTCATATCAGTTGAGTCAAAGGAGGCGTATGCTTAGACTAACTACTTAGTACACAATTTCAAACCTAAACCTAGCTTGGATAATTTCTTTGCTATTATAACTCGACGTTTTGCAGAGGATATCTCTCGTGGTAGACGGAAATCCGCGCCTTGGTTTGTAAGTTGAATAGGAAGAGATCATTCATCCACCGCACTCACGTGCAGTCTCAGATCTTCTATCTAGCTACGTAATTTCTACCTCATCTTTGCGGGAGATGCCAATGCCAAATTATGAGCTGTACGGAACGGTCTGTATTGATGATATCTAGAGATCGAGAAGGAGTCTTTAAAAGAGCGATAAAGTTGACATGCGTCTGTACCTCACTACTCGTATCAGTCATCAGATTCTCTCAGCCGTCGCTGTACGTTCGCTAACGGTCAGAAACTTCTGCGTAGGCATCAATTTGGCGTATAACAACGGGATTTTCTGAGTCATATTTAGAGAGATATGTGAATCGTGTCGTTCGTAGAGCGGTGTTCGATTCCAAGATTGGAAGAATTGGATCCGGTATCATTAGTAATGGAACAGCCGCTGACTATGCTGCTCCTCTTTACATTAGACTATGCTAAATAATGGGTTCGTTCAGTAGAAGATGTCGAGTCTGCTCTGCGAGTAGCGACCGCATTGATTTATTCAGACCTAGCGGCATTACTAGGCGAAGTGAGCTCAGGCATTCAAATATCATTCTTCTTTGCCGGTGAATGGGATAAACCTCCACGTCTCTCCATCACGAACTCCCAATTGTGCTTCCCCCAACCGTGCGTCTCTGAAAGCAAACCGTGTTGCCTTCAGTGGAAGTGGGTTAGATGAATTTCCGAGTATTTATCCATGTATCCGCGAGCTGCTGCCACCGTAGACGTATAAGCCATCCCAACGCGAGGACTGAACAGCCTACTTTCTCATGCTAAATATTCCTGCAGCGTAGATTGCCTTGCCCCTGAACGACGTGCGGAAGCCCGCTGCTGTGGTGGCCAATATCTATGGGTGTTTGGCAACGGGAGTACTAGTGTCGTTGAGAGCTCGATACATCGGTCGTATATGTAGAGGAGATCAGGAGGTTTAATAATGAGGGAGACTGCAGGATATCTCGGGTCCGGAGTCACTGGTCCAGATTCGACTCGAATGGGGATGTTTTACTAGCTACTGTCGACAAAGCATTTTCGAAGGAGGAGTCTTCCAGTTTCAGGATATTGCGTAGAAGTGGAATGTCAGATGAATAGCCTAAGCTCGTAGACAGAGCAGGCAAATGGAGTATAGAAGTCAGAAGATCATCCAGACATTAGTCAAGGCGCAAATATTCTACTTATAGAGGAATTTTCCCATCATTAGTACACCAGATCAACATTCCGGCATCGAAAACCCTCAGACCACTCGTGGTATAAACATACCAGCAAACATCCAGCATCTCTCAAAAAACACATCTATTAGTCGTAGAACTAGTATTCGAACTCAAAAAGAAGTCGTAGATATTAACAGCCAAATAACAGATGAACTCAGAACACTAACAATCCACGTCCGATCAACACCCGATATTGTCTTCCCGTAACAGAGAATGACTATATCGTATCTCTTACTCATGATCCCAAAAGGAGACGAAGAGTCAGTACCGCGTGAATGACTATCACCATCTCACACCTGTCAGACCGTGCTTTTGTGTCTCGTGTGACGACCAACGTCAATTGATTCTTTGCGTCTTTCACCCAGGAATTGAATCTGCTTCAGATCCTAGTCCTTGAATTGCTAGCGTGTCTCCAGTTACAGGCAAAGTTAGAAACGTGACAATGGCAAGATGAGAGTGACCTAGGGAGAGCAGAGAAGATGGCATGTCATTGAAGGTGGCTCTGTGGTTGGCTGGGCCCGAGGTTTGAATGTCAACAAGGGAGGACTAGCAATGAAAGCAGATTGGGGCGTATTAATGCAGGAGACAGTTTAAGTGATGCAATTACCTGGTAATTCGCTTCCTCAATTAACACGGTGCTAGGGCTGAAACTTTTTCGCACTTTTCAGTGGGTATTGGACCCATCACCTTAGGATCCAGGTACTGAGAAGTTCACTTAAGTAAATATAATATGACACATCTAGGTCCCAATGAACTCTCTTATTGTTGCTGAAAATGATCGTCTGCCTGCATTGGGAGACAGCCATGTCTCCCCAAACGGCAGTGAAAGCTCATCATCAACCTCTATACAATCCATCTCTCTAGCACCAGACATATCTCTTCCATCTTTGCGCCTCCATCTCGTCCTCGTCAATCTGATTGATACACGGCGTCAAGTTACTGACCAATTTCAATCCGGTCCTCAAACCAAGTCTCCACTTGTACATCATAAGGAAAACTCGGTTGTTGAGATACTAGATGGACACTTGAAAGTAATTCGGCGCCTAAGGGCGCTCCACCTTCCGTTATATTCCCCAAGGCGAGAACAAGTAGAAAATTATATGCAGGATATGAAAACGCCGACCCCAATGCAATATTACCAGAAGTTCCGAAACAAGAAGTTGTGTTGTGCCGCATTGTGCGTATGTACTTTCGTATCCGAAGAAAGCAAACTTGTATCACCCGAAAGCTCCCAAAGTCTAATTCCCGGTTCTCATCATTAATTTTCACTGCTGTGAATGTTGTCATTTTCCTTCCCATCTCGAATTGAAGCTTATTAAAGCGAAGTAAGAAGTCCGAAGAGTTGATCAAATTGAAAGACGATCAGGCCGTGAGTCGAAAATGAAGACCTCGTATGATAAATATTAGGTTTGTGATGCTGTGCTTCGAATATGACCGAAATCGACCCCTAATAACTCCTTTTTGTATTACCGAACGCCGACTGGTGGTCGTGGCCCGAGGCTGCTCTGGCTGCTGTGAGCAGAGGGCTCAGAATCGAGATTGGCGCTATCACCACTCCCCGCGCTAGCGCTTGCACTACCCGTCAGACTGCGAACGTTTATGGGACCTTTGGGTGGATGGAGGGCGCTCACCCCTGCATATTGCTCAACTTGTTGCGGCGCAACTTGATTTCCTTGTCCCGGGGGATGGCGTGGGACTGGCTGTCTCATGGCTCCTCCTGGAGGAGACGGTCTTCCGTTCATGGGATTCCCATAGCCATTAGGCGGCGAAGGCCTGCCACCCCCTCTACCCATCTGTGGTGCGTATGGTGTGCCAGGTGATTGACTGGCTCGTCGAGGGAAAGGGCCCGGATGGCTGTTTGGTGAAGGCGCACCTCCATATTGTAACTCATCCAGTCTTGCCGCCGTCAGCGAGTTAGTCCTTGACTCTATCCCCATCTGTTGTCGATCAACTGTTCCGTATCGGTTGGACGAGTAACCCATCAAAGGATCGTCCATTAGATTATCTCGTAGCCCGGGCATAGTGGCTGTGAGTCTAGCACTGGATCTGTTTCTGGGAAATCCAGGTCGCATATATCCATTACCACCCCGGCGAGCAGACGGAGGAGGCCCATCAAATTCAGGATTTTTGCGGATCTGAGCGGCGCTTGGGGCTTTTCGGTTCCGTCGTGATGTGACGCTCATCATATCAAAATTGTCTGGGTCAATTGGTGGTGGTGGTGGACCATCTGCAGGATCGAAGTAATCGTCCTCGTCGTCGTCATCAAATCCGCCATTTCTGATCGATGGTGCGGGCGGCCCTCGACGCGGACCAGGACCTCTACCATTAGGAGGGCCTCGCATCCGCAGTTCTTGTTCTCTCAATGCCAGTTCGCGTTGTCTTAGCATCAACTCGCGCTCACGGAGACCGATGTCTCCTCCCCCATTGCTCTCACCACCATAATTCGACTCTCCAGATTCTGGAATGTCGTCGTAGAGCACAAGATGACTAAACTCTTCTAAATCATTGCCGTCCAAGGAGCCTCTTCTTGACTGATTTGGATTTCGATGTGGCGGGTATCCATTAGCACCATTCATTGGAGGCCTTCCATATCCATTAGGGCCACCATTCATTGGCGGGGGACCTCTTCGCATTCCCGGTGGTGGGCCTGTCATTGACGGTGCCCTCCCACGTCCTCTATTGGCTCCGTTGGGAGGAGCACCGTTCATCATAGGCCGTGGTGGTGGCGCAGAAGACAGTCGCATCTGGGGAGTAGCAGCCGCAGGAGAAGCCATGGGAGCCGCTTCCTTTCTCTGTTGATTAACGATGTTAAGATTGTGAAGGACCGCATATAGTGTTTCAATTCGTGGCACTCGAACCCCGGCGGTCTGCGCGAGCTTGATCGGGGAACCAAGATATGTTTCCACTTCCATTGGACGTTTTGCAGCGAAATCCTGGTACATTATGCTGTTCGCCTCAGTAGATTTGATCATTTCATCCATGATCTTTTGCTTAAAATCGGCAGGAAATTGGCACTCTTGTGCTTGTGCTAAGCTGAGGAGTTCGTCGAATACATCAGAAATTAGTGCTTTGACACCGACCTTCTCTACTAGAGCTGCATGTGAAGGAGTTTCGAAAATCACGCTTAGAGGGTGGAAAGCAATCGGACTGTCAAGTGTAGGTTAGCGGGAAACTCAAGAACTAGAGACAAATATTTCTTACCCGATCATACGCTCGTACTGCTGTTGCCGGATGTTCGGGGAAACATGGCAATCGACCTGTCCGCTGCTCAATGTCATCGCTAACGCATCTGCCATATCATTCTGTATCGTGCCTGGCATCGCAGGGTTCTTGTTCGCCGGGCCAACCCATATTTCTGTCGAGCCCTTGTGTTCGAATTCGCTTGCTCCTAATTGTGTAATTTCTGCGCCGGAGACGAGGGACAAGACAACATTGCTAGGGAACCTGGACTCCAGATGTGCTTCAACCCCTAACGTATGTGTGGTATTGACGAGGATGCATGTATGTTGTGGTGTAACGACGGACTCGATGACGGCCGCGAGATCGTAGACATCTGGAAGTGCCTTGACGCAAAGGAGGACGTAATCGAATGCTCCTTCTTTGCTTTGAGCGGCTTCTTCTGGGGCTCGAACAACTACATTGACCGTGTCAGCATTCTGTGCTTGCTTATCTTAAGATGAGAGGGCATACCGTGTCTAGGCTTGAATCGTTCATTGCCAAAAGATGTTGACCTAGAGTTTCGTTAGAAGTGGCGCCTATATTTTCCTAGATTAGAATCTCCAACATACTTGAATGAGATGCCATATTGATAGACAGCATCAAATCCCGACTTCCACACCAGTGTCACGTCGCAGGCGTTCGTGGCTTGAAGTCGCCATGATAAAAAAGCTGATACCGCATTGCCACCCACTACACATACTTTTATTAGAAATCTATCATCCATTCTCGCCATAGCAATTGATCCATGGGACCGCACAAAGAAAAGAACGAGTGTGAGGTGCAACAACTAGAAGGTCTGGACAGTCTTTGCCAGCCGCTGTTGGCAAGAGGGGAGAGTTTTGAACAAGTGAAGAAGACGGCTGGACGGGACAACTCACCTGAGAGAATCCGCAACCGCGGAGGAGAGGGTGCCATGTCTTTGCAGGTGTTACTGGATATGGCTTGATGAAGTTGGCCAAGTTTTAGATGTGCAGCCGCGAGGTGCTGAATTGGCACACGGATCCCGTCAGGTACACACCGACCGTATTATTCGCCTCGGTGAAGTCGCCAAAAAGTGTCGAAAAAGGACGGTTGCTTTTTTCGTGGATCGAGGTTCCGGACACCAAACGAGGGCTGATGCAAATCGGAGAGATTATTAGATTGAATCAAGGGCGGGCGACCCAGGGTCGACAAGACAACGGAGCGGAAAGCGAACGAAGGATAGGCGTGTTTTAACGAGCGTGACGCCGCGAGAGCTGGAGGTTGCGAGTGGATGGAAAACGGGTGGTCGAGGAGAGTTTTGCAAAAGGAGCGTGTGTTTGATGGCTGAAAATGGCTTGAGGATGGCTGAGAGGTGGGCGTGTGCGTCTGGGGTGAGCAGATACTGTAGATGAGAGGGGAATGGAGGAGCAGGGCGTGAGAATGAGTGTCAGGTCGTCTGCGTGTGTGCGTGTGCGTGTGCGAGTGCGTGTGCGTGTACCGTCAACTACACACACACACCACACTGCCGTGCCGTACCGTACCGTACCGTACTCTACACTTACTTAAGTATGCTCCGAGCTGTGAATGGGCGAAACCGTCGAGAGCGATTCGCGATTGAGATGGTCCTGTCGTCTGTAGGTAGACGGTCGAGCAGGATAATAGTAGAGGTAGGACAACACAAGACTGGACAAGACAAGCAAAACAGACAGAACTGGGAGACTTGCTTGACTCCTTTTGCCTGGCTTGGCTTGGGTTGAGAATGGAGAGTCGGATTGGATGGGGGCGGAGCTGGTTGCTGGTTGCAGGTCCACTGTCCACTGTCTACTCCGTACTGTCCACTGCTGCCCAGGTGGTGCTGGCGTGCTGGCGTGCTGGCGCTCTTTCTGCTGCCGGGGATGCGACCTGATGCTTCACGGCCCAGGTGCTCCAGCTGTCCACGGGTGCTTGAGGTGGTGTTGTTCGCTGCTCTGCTCTGCTTGCTCTGATCTTCTCTACCCTGGTTTTATTCGCTGACTCAGCAGGGCTGGGAACTACTTGAACCTTACTCCGTGCTGTACTCCGTACAGTACGAGCGACGGGACGGAGTACGGACTGTTGCGGAGGTTGGGCAGAAATTACGGCCGGCTTTTGAAGCGGCCCCGGGCCCCGGGCCCCAGTCATACAAATAATGCCTACAGTACTCCGTACTTCCAAGTACGAAGTACTGTATGGTCAAACCAAAATTCCAATCTGCATTTCTGCACTTCTTTGAACCAATCATGGAAGAGATTCCGGACACCGCAGATCCATGGATGACTTGATATCTCGTACTTCGTACTACGTACTCGCACACGTTTTCGTACGGTTTACGCCTCATGCCATTGGTAAATATGCTCATACCTATGTACATTGTACAGTACTTCGCATGCTCCCAGACTGATACAGTGACTACTTACGAAGTAAGTACCTAGGCCACCCTACGTAGTACGGAGTACAGTATCCCGGGTCGAGCGAGTACAGGAGGAGTAGCGCGAACGCCAACGGCTGTGGCCGTTGATAAGTTGACAGATACTGTCAATTCTGTGTCATTCAATCGAGATTTTGAGCCTCCAACTCGAGTAAATGGCTCTACAGCTTCACGGAGCACTCGCTGGTTTTCATACGCGATCCGAGTCGTACCTTTCGATGGTCAACGCGTCTCCCATCCCATGCCGGATCGACGACGACGCGGTATTTACTTCGAAGTACGGAGCAAGAGTGTCTAATTCTGGGTGTTCAGAAAAATTTCATGGGCCAAAATTTTATTTCTTCGACTCTACGATACCCTGGTGATACACACGCGATCCAGAGTGCCCCTTCCACTAGTGGATCTTCTCGTCGCTTGGAAGTTAGAGCTAACCCCTCCTCTCTCCCGCCGCCAAACCTACGAGGTATGAAGTATCTCAGTCGAACCTCCTCTCACACGCTGCCTTTTACATATTTGTTAGTCTTTTTCAACGTGGAAACTGCAACTTGAATCAGTAATTGCTTCGTCAATTCTACATCCCTCACTCATCCTGCACCCACGAGACCTCCACGAAAACTTACCACACAACCGTCGCGAGGCTAAGAAGCCGCCAGCAACATGCCACATCACGACGGGACAGAGGACAGAATGTAGGGCAGAGTGAGCCAAGGACTGAGGTCGATCACAAAATGCTGTATCGATGCAGGTCGGGTTCGAATACGAAAGAGGCCTTTGATGTTGGTCTCCTTCGCAGGCGGTCCTACTGTTTGGCAACAGCAACATTCCTCCTTTGGACTATCAGAATATCATATATCGTTGCTTGCGCTGGCAACATTGTCTCAGACTCGCTCTTTGGCTCTGGATTCTCGATCTCGGCATGCAATACGAAGTACATACCAATTGCATACGCAAAGGTCTCCCGCGTCCAGCTCGACAGGGAGAAGCTCGTGGTCGTGCATCCCACTACTGTACGGCGCGGAAAGGTGGAGGCCCCTCACCTCGCCATCGATGCCAAAAGACCCTCTGAAAGACCTCTACTCCCTAGAGCTGCCACAGCAGTAGTTAACTCGTTAGCCAACCTCCCGTATGGCCTACCAAAGCCGGTTGTATCACATTACAACTTCCCGTCAATATTGATTTGAAGACCTCAAAGCTTGAAGAGCTGGCCTCCAGAATCATGTCAGCTCTGCGGGAGGAGCCGTTATCCCGGCCGGGGCAGCGAAGATGTTTAAAACTCGAGGCAATACTGGGTCTCCTAAAAGTGGAGGAACTGACCAGGAGCTGGTGGAGAAGATGACGGAAGCAGCGCAAGATTTGCAGATTCGCAAGATTGCGATGACAGGGGTAGCTTCATTCTCACGCACGACCACTGCCCTAAAGTTCTGAACTCGATATCTGACAATAACGCAATTTCTGTTCATTTTTCGGTAATTCGGGCAATGTTCACAGTTTACGCTATTGATAGTTTGGATCACTTCATGGGTCTGACTAAGATTGAAATCACAACACCTTTTCTCTCATCAAAACATGTTAGATCGGTATAGAAGCTTCCCGAGGTCCGACGAAGTCCTTCAAGCAGATCGAGCGAGTATTAAAGTTTCAATCGAACTTTGAGTTCCGCTCAGCTTCATCAAGCCGCAATTGAGAAGAACCTAAGAGCTGTCCGGAACGGTCGAGACGATGGGTTGACAACTTGACGGCGGTTGCTACGAAATAAGAGCGATAGCGATATGGATTCTAATTTTGTTCTTCTTCTTCTTCTTTTTTTTTTTTTTTCCCCCCTTTTGGAGTTATCTGTCGGGCACTTACCTTCTGAATACCAGGTCTTCTTCAATTCATCGATCACGACTCCCTCTAGCGATATATACAATACGTACGTATAGTGTAGAACAAGTACGGTATAAGTTTACAATAGATCGTGAGTCGGCGAATCGGCCTCTACTTGGAAGTAATTCGAGTAAGATTTCAGGAAGCTGCAGGGTCCATTCGGAGCATTTCTTTATCTGAGGGTGCAGCCTGTGCAGGAGTTGCGGGAGGAATCGATATCAACTGATAACGATTTCCGCATGGACCGTCCCGATCCAACGCCCCTTTTCGAAATACCACCCCGGATTGACCGGACCCAAAGAATAATTCGTATGATACAGTAATTGCAGAACCAACGTACTGGACTGCAGATTGAGACACCTTATCTTCGCTCTCTTTTTCAGTCTCATTTGGGGGCTCATTTGGCATCTCATCGGTACCAACGTCCTTGTTTCGCAATTACTTCAGTCTCTCGTCCTCGTTCGGAATTCACCGCTCGGTTTTAGTACCAAAAAATAAATTACCCATGACGTTCGCAAATACTGTATCGTGCCACAGACACGATATTTCTACTTCGAAGTACATTCCCTGTCGCGCGTTAGACAAGACAAGGGACTTCAACCAATCCATCTCCAAAAATTTCCAAGGCAGCGGAAGGTCAACAAAAATGGACCGCACCGCACAGATCTCAACTGATCTCAATTTGATCATAGCTCAGGAATCGAAAGCCAATCGTATACCTACGTTAACGAGGTCTTTTTGCCAAAATTCGCATGTCCACTTCGATGTCCACTACATACAGTACATCGTGGGTTTTGGAGTACTGCTTACGTTCCTGAAAATTCCTTTGAAAAGAAAAAGTGGGTTACGGAGTCCAATTCATGTGCAGAGTACTGTTCTATCCGAAGCTAGGCCTGAGCAAGTCGAGCATTGCCTTCTCTGATTGACCAGATATTCCTAGTCTCAATATCCAGTTGTGGACATCACCCCGGACGGACGCTATAGTTTGTTCTATTTTCGGTAGCCTTCCCCTGAGATTCGTCAACCTTAAGGGGCCTTCCCTAGGCGGAAAATGAAGACGAGTTCCACTTCGAAGAACGAACGACCCTCGAGGTCCTTGTACGGTACTGTATCATTATTGGCAATAGAGAAGAAAGGTACTGTACGAAGTATATTACAAGAGCTGCAGCGTGTCCAATAATGTTGCCCAGGTACAGTACAGAGGTACTTTGTGGTACTCTCCCAAAGTTCTGAAACATTCGCCAAAATTTTCACAGCCATCAGTAGTATGATGCTAGGCTGATAGAGTGTCACTATGTCAAACGTGACATTCAGCTACTCCGCACCGTTGACAACAATTTCATGATCGTCGAACAGCAAGCTGCTCAGGGTACCCTCTACATTCTTAATGCCTCCTTGATAACTCTCATCTGAAGTTTTCCATGCCCGACCATCGATATCCGGACGTTCCGTGGACTCAAAATCAAGCACTGGTGATTGGGGGCAGGTACCCTTGCCTTGCTCGTCGTCGATATCTCCCTATGACATTCCCCTGTATACGTCTCTCACCGCTTTTATATCCTAATAAGTTCCAGCCGGAAGCTATAGGACAGTCGGATTTACCCCATCCGGCCCCTAAGATTCTCCATGTTTTGTAGTACGGTATCTGCCAAGCAATAGAGCCTTTTAGCACCCCCTGAAAGTAACGTTTCTCGAGAAGATTTACGAAAATCTAGCTATATCTAGACTTTACCTCCGAAAATTACTTTCTAGGGTTCTTGGTTCTAAGTAACGATTTAGAAGAATCGTTACTTAACGCTAAGGACCCCTGAGACCCGGTTAATGTCGATATATTAGGTATATAAGCCTGACGATTAAGAGCTATCGCCTGACGATCAAGAGCTATAGCCTTGTAATTTTAGGGAAACAGGTAGAGAGTTGTAGCTGACGTAAGCTAAATATGTTATTTTTTTTTTCTCCTTATAACTAAAGTTGCAAAAGAGCCTTCTTGGCAGCTAGGCAGATTTACGATAAAGTTACTATATAAAGTAATTTATGGACTGCCAAGCGACCCCCTTGGAGTTTACTTTCAGGGGGTGCTAAAAGGCCCTAATAGGCCTTGAAAGTAAACTCCAAGGGGCCAGTTTTCCGTCCACAAAATACCCTATATAGTAAGATTTTCGAAGTTGCAGCTACCTGCCAAGAGGGTTCTTTTGCAACTTGTTTTTTACGAAGTACAGAAAGCTTTTTAAGGTCCACAAATCCTTGAGGCTCCGTCTTAGGATCTACTCTTTGATCGTCAGGATACTATAGATTTTCAGGCTAATATACCTAACTCGTAAACATTAACCGGGTCCCAGGGGGTCCTTAGCGTTAAGTATCGATTTCGATTTCTCAGATCGATACTTAACGCTAAGGACCCCGGGACGTAATTTTCGGAGGTAAAGTCTCAATATAGCTAGATTTTCGTAAATCAGCTCGAAAAACTTTACTTTCAGGGGGTGTAAAAGACCCTAATAACTATTTCAGGGGTTTCCACCTTACTATAAACATTAGGAGCTCGAAATGGCCAAGTATTGGAAATCGATCTACGAAGTAGCATTTTTATTATCCGCCTACAGGATCATGTACCTCGTATTCGCTACATTGCCGACTCAATTCCAACGTCATCGTCACGATAGGCGGTCCTACACGCGAGCATCTGGTGGGGCGACGAATACAGATGAATGTCATAGGTAACCTCCTAGTACTAGTGTTGGGAAATCCAATTGCCCTTTCGGAAAGCAATATAGAAGTCTTCCACATATGAGGAGAAATAGCAAAGTTTACTTCGACTATTCTCTAAGGCTAAGGCGAGATGTCTTCCTACCTGAGCACCGGTAGGAATAAGCAAATGTGCGACATGTAGGCGTTCAAGCCACATTCCTCGGCAGCCTAGAAAGCTAAGCTTGAAGAACTCTATTTCATATAGGCAAGATTATCTTTACTTGTTTAGTTTACAAGTTCGATATCATCCTCTTCATTCCTAGAAGCTGTATGAAATTGTTTCTTCTAACATTAGGTCGCAATGCGCCACGGCTCAGATGATACGATGCATTATTGCGCCTCATGCTGTCATGATCGGCATATATGCTGTACCAACATCGGTTGTTTCGAGTTGACAGACACTACGGAGGTATGTCAAACGCATCATATTCAAGCAGTCGATGGGAACGATTGGTCAATTTTGTATTAAACCAGCAAGTGATGGTGTGAACTTGCACCTTTGGTTCGGTCTGGGAGTTATGTCTGCAAATGTTGCCACTATTCAGCTTACCGCGTGTCTCTACTTCTACAAACCTTCAATTGACATTCTTAGGCGAGTCGCCATCTCGAAGGATCATAACCCCAGAATTCACCCCGGTACCGGTATTTAATTGAGCCAACGACGAGACGGAGATGAGATAGAGTAGCTCTGCTGCCGCCGTACCGGTTCGAGCTCGACAGTTCGAAGGTCATATGGTTGGAGAAACCAGATCATATACCACGTACATTAAACCTTACAAAGGGCAATCCAAAGAAAAACTTGTCCTTCGATCAGGCTGTGCCACAACCTGTTCATGAAGCTATTCCCAAGGGGCAATCTCAACCTTGAATCATTGCCACCATGCCATACACCAAGAACAACATGCAGCACAATTCTCCGAGCCGGCATTTCCATCAATACCACATTGAAGCTTGTAGCCCGGCCATCACTGGATCAAGCTGGGACCCGGCATTAATTATCGATCGAATTAAGGAATTGTCCGTGTCTCGCTACCCGATTTTGCTGGAAATTCGTATGCACCATTGCCTTGTTTGCGGAGGAGAGTCTCCGGCACAATGACATCTCGAAGCTTCGCCATGGAGAGATTGGCAACGGTCTGTGGCGACAATACCACAGCCACGAACATCTCGATGATCTCCTCAAAACGCACTTAGTCTTTGAAGTCTGAAAGGGATCGGATATCTGGTTCTTGACATCATTGATCTGTCTCTACCGTACTATTCCTCGGATCTTCGTGTCAGACAAACATTCGCACCCTGGTATTTACTTCCCTGGCCTACAACTACAATCCGAACTTCGTCAGCTCTTTCAAAATAGCATCTCTTCTCCAATACGTATCAGATATACTCCGACCACATCAGGTTTCCTGACTAGCATATGGCAAAATGCAAAGTCCATTACCAAAATCCCATCTTCCGTCACACCGCATTTACCAGCCCTATCCTCGAGTCTCGCTAGCCACCCGCCTCCTTAAATCTCCGAACTCGTTACCAAATTCTCGATCCCATTCTCTATTTATGTCTATTTGCCCCTTTCACATTGCAGCGTACAGAGTACGAAAGCATTCCAGCGTGTCGAATCCTCGCTCGCTAGGAGATCGTACTGTTGTATTGCATGTTGCCATTCGGTACTCTTGTTTTCCGAGATTATTTCAATGTTTGTACGGAGCGCTGGGAGCCTATGAAGTTGAGTTATCAAGGAATACTTCAAGGGCAGAAGCTTCCAGGATGCCTCCCACTGAATCTTCTACCTCGTTTCTTGGTCTATGGAATCTCTTGGTATGGGCTGTGGCGGTTGTAGTATTCGTATTGAAGTGGCGACAAGGGATGCCACAGATATTGAGAAACTTACTGCGTTCTCTGGCGTCTCATCAGACACTATTGAACGGATAAACGTCCAGACCTTCGTGGACGGGGCCACTCTCCAGACCGTAGATGGTTGGCCATGACCTGAGAGGTGTGAAGGTGCTTGTTGCGTCTTTCGCTAGAGGGCAGAATAACTTTCCGGAGTCGATGGCCAGTCGAAGCCAAGATTTGAGATTCCCTTACTCTATCTTTTGTTTGGGAACTTCCATGCTGACAGACAAGAAAAAGCTCTCGTCTCAAAGTGGCGTCTGAAATCGATTCGGGACACTACGATTGAAGATATCGAGTCAACTTTTCCCTTAGTACCGCTCTCAATTCCTTCAATGTCGCTATCTTCCACACCACCTCCCCGCCCATCTCATACCCCTAGCTATAGAACTTCATGTTCTCTCCCGCCGAAATTTAGTAACGTTAGAATCGCGAGATCAGTCCGTGGCTCGGCCATATTGTAGTCACAGTCAATACAAACGAGCTAGTCGCAGTACGTATTCCGTTGCTTGACTGAGACACCTAGCTTACCACTGAGGGATCCTTCACATTGCGAAGGTTCTTAATGGCAACAGAGCCGTCAGATGACAGCCATCAGAAACTCCAACGGAAGAATTTCAACGTCCCAGTGAGCAACTCCAGTTGAGACCCCTTTTCATCAGACAACAAGCATATCAATTTCCTTCGCCGAATGTCCAGGTTCGATTCAATGGCTCTAGTCATTCGCTGCAAAGAGAGCCAGAATATGCATCACCTATCGCTGTTGATCCCTCTTCGCATACTCAAAACCTCCATATCAATCCCACGTTCTACTAATCAGACAGTACTCACACCTTTCGACCCTCTCCTCCAACTAACTACCACTTACTCTTTTCGATTCTCTGTACACGCACCCTTTCCTCTATAAATATGGCTCATCACTAGCCCACCGACCCACGGTCTAATTTCATCTTTAATCAAGACAGAAACAGGAACTCGATATGCTTAGATACCTGTCTATGGTTGTTATTAGGTGTGCTTGCATAGTAAATATTTCGCTCAGATTGCAACATTGATACCAAGTCCGAGATCATGCGGGTGGAGATATTATTTTGACGGCTGTTGTAGAGGAGTTCAGTAGATTTAGTATAGCATTATGTAGTGTAATACAACGAAGTATAACAGTTGGCCTGACAATCCGATTAATATATGTGTCTCGTTAGACTTGAAAAAAACCGAATGATCCAAAGATCTATCTGTTATGAGAGCCAACTACGTGGTAAAATCAGATACATTCGTCAAGTACGAGCCCCTTAGAAGCTCAGGAACAGAAGACATGGAAATACTAATGGCAGTAACATGTTCCTCTTTGCTGAACTCTAATTCACAGGCTCTTGGAAGAGTGGAACACAGTATTAGCACCATTGACAAATCCTTTCAATGTTCTCCACTTGTTGAAGATAGCTTCGAATTCCATTATTACGGAGCAGAGTGAGTGAGACTTGTTCTAAGCGTTATATCCAAATTTGTGCAGCTAGGCTGAAGTTCAAAAACGTCGTTGCCCCTTCATATATGAGGTATGAAAGCATTCCCTATTCGGCCAGGGCTCTAGCTATAGATGAAAAGAGCGTCATTATCATCATATTCAGATCTTGTGGTTTTGAAGAGACATGGTTTACCTCTAGCTAGTGCAAGACTCTGAAGTGTTGGGAGATGGTTGATCGAGCATCACGAGTGAGTTGACTTGCCGACGCAGGGCTTTTGGCAGAGAAAGTACTTCGCAGTAAGGTGAGATTTGACCATGGTAGTACAGCATCAGGAGTGTCTCCCTCAAGCCAACAACCTTCGTAGGATCTCCTCAATTCCACCAGGAGTGACGAGGCTCTAGGAGTCTCATCGACGAGATCCTGGGTCACGCCTTCTCTAGTCCCGCGGACCAGTAGGCCTTTATTCCACTAAATCAAAGTTCTTAGACAGTCAAGTCATATCTAATGATATTATGGACTTGTCCTTTCCATCCTCATCACTAGATTCCTTAGATGACAGTCAATTTAAGGTTGCGGAAGCTCGAGCGCCACCAACGCTTAGGGCAGAGCGTCACGGTGATTAGGGTAAGCGAACATTCCCGTTGTGTACTTCCCGAAAACCTCGCTGAAAACATGGCCGCACTCGATATCTGGCTCTTAGGAGTGAAGACTCAAGATAAAGATTTGATCAGATTCATCAAGAGTCACAGGAGGGACGGAATCCAAACGTGGCATCAGACTGCAATGCGAAGCGAATAGTCAAATTCTCCCTTTGACAGAGGAGGTTGTTGGATCTCACTGACTCCCTATTCGTGTCAAATCACATAATTTTGTGGATACTCAAGATAGTCAACAGCCACATATAAAGGGACTCTTGATTTCGGTAATACTCTCAATATCACGACCTGCTATGACTGTCTCGTCTGCACCTACAAGCCAACCTATTATCGCATCTCGCCCACATTGTCTAAAACCACGCTTTTCTAAAACCCTTCATGAAATATCGTTACCAAATCTGAAAATTATCAATGTGAGATTCGAAAGTAGTGATACGTAACAGTTTCTTCTCCCAGCCCAAGTCGGTAAGCCAGTATGAATTTGCTTACACAGCTTGGTCATGCGCTCGGATATCGTTCAACATCACACAAGAACCCAAAATAGCTCACTGACGCGCGGAGACAATGTAATCGAAAGGGAGGGAGCGTGCGATCCATATTTGCAGAGTGAAGATAAGACCTCGAAACTTGCCGTATGCAAAACACACCAACGGAAACACGTTGCAATATAAAGACTGCTGCAACCTGTTCACCTTGAAAGCTGGGCCTTGTAAGATCTTACGGCGTACAAGGGGTCTTTGACTGCCACTCTCCCACAATACTTAGAGATTCGCTAAAAGAAATCTTAAACATACTCTAGTACCATCAATGCGCCCAGCATGTGAGAGTTATTGTAGATCGCGGAGAACTTAGACTATATCCAATCGAAATTTTAGCTGCAGGGCTTCCGGGAATAATGTCTGTCCTCGAGTTGTTGAGAATCAAGGTGTTGGTAAATTATTCAGTCGCACTTCTTTGTATGCCGCGAACGTCATACTTTCGACCGGAATACCACGAATAGAGTATCATACACGTCTTCCTATCGCGAGGAAGACGATAATCGTCATATCAGTCTAGGTACCCTCAACTATCTCGTTAAGAAGATCTAAAATAAATTAGTAGCTACCCGTCCGATGATTGATATTCAGGGAAGACTTATCCCCGAAAATGGAGGGGTTGCCTCAAAAGAGACAACCCGAGGCTACCCAACCACTAGGCATGCCCCTTTTCACATCGAAGCCTAGACTCCAGGACCCCATACCATAGAGGTTATCGCACCCACCACACCTAAATTGTTAACAAGATACCACGATCAAGACCCAAGCAGACAGCTCAGCGCTACCCAGATCAGACAAGCACTAAGCTTTGACACCAACACGAGATGGGTCCCGATCTAGACGCCTAGTTGTTTCTCGAAGAAAAGACGTGTGGCAACCTGAGACGAATTTAGCAGTTTAGAGTATATGATATCTCTTACCACTACATTCTGCCTCTTACATCCAGATAGCCCTTTGTAACCAGAATCTGAAACCATGACAAATCCCAAGAGATCGAGATCAGCACCAGCAGGAGTTCGAGATCCAGCAGCGGACCGGACGGCCAGAAGCTCTAACGTTGACAAGCAAGCTTCTCTCTGTTCGAATAGCAATGCCCTCTGAGATTAGTTTTATGTTTCCTCTGCAAAGCAAATGCAGGGCGGAATGCGGACAAAAGACATCAACAAAAACCGCTTCTCGTCTCTGCTATGGCCATCTATGAACAAGATAGGCTAGTGAGGTAAAGGGCCAATTCTTCTCGAGGAAGAAAGACTGTGCGTTGGCGTCTTCCGTCACCTAGGGGCCAAGCCCTAGAGAGAAAGTTGATGCGGCTGGTTGAACTTTCGCAGGTGCGAGCCATGCCTATGGCGGATGCCGCGGCATTGGTCTTGTGAGCTGACTGCGCTATAATAGCGAGCTTCAAGGCTGAAGAGGTTGGATAAGACGTCTTTCGATAACTTTAAAAAGCTAACAGTCAAGATTGAGAAAGATACGGAATCTTCACCTGAGAAATCGGGCGACCCCATCTCCTCAAAGTCCACAAGAAGGGGGTCTCGAATAGGCGTTAAGGACTCCGGGGCATACCAATGTGTCACATCTTCCCTGTGCCAAAGCTCAGCGAAGGACTTTCCTCGGCTTGGCGCTTCTGTTTGAAGACTGTCGAAAGCTCGCTACAAATGCAGATGCAAGTGGTTCAGACGAGTGCGATCGAAGCCACGTCACAATCACAAGGAAGTGGAAGCGCCCGCAAGAGGAAGTCTGTTCGTAGACAATCCAAGTGGAAAACATTGTGCCCAGTCCCCACTTTCCTAGACAGTCCCAACAGTATCGTTTTGCAGAGTGAATAGAGATCGCTTGAACCGAATTCGCACAGCTTGCTGAAGATCCCAAAGACACATTGTCGAGAAACGGCCCGTACCTTTCCCGCGTAATATCTCCTACCCATATTGTAGCATCAACAAAGACAATTCGTAGTAACCAGAGTATAATGCCCAGCCGATAACCCTGACGAGCGTCCTCACACGAGGCTCTTACCGAAATGGCTCATAGGAGGAATCCCTATTACCGTCTTTCGACATCTGGACTATCCATCTAATCTTTCAATATCCATGTCTCGCAGATGAGTGCTCAACAAGCGGATGTCTAGTCAATTGGAAGAACAACTGTGAACCGCAAAGCTAGAACCAACAATTACTTAGGGTTAAGTTCTGACCCGTCATTTTTCCTCGCGGAAATTGACAGTCAGAGAACTGTCAGGAGGGCGTCATGCTTGGTTTGCTTGTGCTCTGCCGAGCGAGAGAAGTAATTGCTGTCGCGTGAAAGGAGGAGGCATCTGGAGTTATCGTGGGATTCGACTCGCGTTTGGTGCTGCAGTTGCGGAATTCGAGGCTGATGCTGATTGATTCTCGACTTGAGGAATGGCATAGGAAGAAAATGATGAGTACGAGGCTACTGAGCATTGCAAGTGACACTCGAGAGGTAGTGGTTGGAATGAGGTGCATGAGAGAAAAGCATGGGCAAAGTTCACAAAGTGAAGTCGTCTGGAGATCGCGGTCGCGTCGCTGTGGAGGCCCGTGCGCTGACCCAGAATCACCAAGACACGTGAACCGTCTCATAATCTTCGAGGTCCACCCTGGAGGTTCAAAGACTTCAATCTCTCCCAACGCGAGCAGCTCCTTGGGCTGACAAAACTCTCCATATCGCTATAGTCGAAACAGCGTGCTCGTGTCCTCAGCTCGGCACTACGTTACCCCTTATCTACTGTGAGACTGGCGTGTCGAAAACTGTACGAGATCGCATGTGGCCAGGCCCGAGGTCATCTCAGGTTGGGAGCTGTGGTACGGTCGAGTGCATTATTCGGCACGCTGGCAGGTTTTGCTACTCAGACTAAACACTAGGTTTTAAAACGTCTTGGACTATTGATTACAGTCGTCAAGATGCAAGCTTCTTCGGAGCCAAAAAAGCCTCCCTTAGTAGACAGGGTTTTACAGACGGGGAAGCTCTCTTTTGACCCTGAACTTCCACAGGCCAGTAGGCAGCAGAGTCAGCAACAGTTCAAGAAATTGCTTGATAGGTTCGTATGTAGTCATAGCTAAGACCACTGCTAAAGCTCTATAGTACTCGCACCTTGGCACTTTTACCAGTCTTAAATCTACTTGTCCAACCAGGACGAACACAACCATGGTTACGAACTCCGTTGATTACAGCACTCGCTCAGATACCCCTCAGACCTCGAGGTGTGCAAGACACTATCGAGTTTGTCCTTTCAATCCATCCGAGTTCTCGTGCGAGACAGTCAGATCAGCCGGAAAAGAGAGCAAATATCTCTCATGAAGCGCTGAATGCTGCATCTCGGCTTCTGTCGTCACCACCGGCAGGAATCTCCGCAGACTCTTGGTTCGCCGGAATCGCCCCTCAGTTATTCTCGCTTTTGAGGGGAGAGGGGGAGCCTGAAATGGACCGAGTCGCTTCGTTCATCATTGGGTTCGGGATTCTTGGACGAAGACAATATGGAGCTCCAGGTACGTGTTAACATGATATATCTCGCGATATCTGCTGAGTGGACCAGGCATGTCTGGCTGGAAAGCATTTGTTGAACCCATACTTGGGTGTATCGATCCTACTTTTGGACCGGTAGATGATGGTAGGCCACAGCCAGAGCCAGATATTATTATTTTTGGGGCTCCAAAAGTGCTTGTGACTTCAACCGATCTTTCAAGAAGTCTTCGGGATCTCTCAACTCTCTTGACATCTCATCCTCACCCATCCCTTGCGAAACGTCTTTTGAGGCCAATTCTTCTTCCGCTGTGGTCGTTGTCTTCTTGGAATCGAGACGATGGGGTATCTGTAACCGAATTCCAGAAGCCGGCCAAACATTTGTTGAAAACTCTTGTTCAGCTATGGCCCTCAAGTCATCAGAAAATCAACGCAACGCATCAGCCTTCATCTTCTATCCTTGATCCGATCTTGCAGGATTTGTTGTTTCGGGGCAGAACAGATTCTGATCAAGCGCGTTGGGAATATGCCACCAGTAAAGACGGCGGAGTTGAGATTCAGGAGGCGAGTAGCATGGAGCAGAACAAAAACAACCGGGAGCCAGACTTGAGAATTATAGACGTGGCTGCCAACCACTTTGTCTCGTTCATGACTGAGCTTGCGAAGACCTCGGATTTCGACCTTGAAACATCACACCTTTTCATGAGATTGTGCACCAAGTGGTTATCAAACTCAGATCCATCTCAGAGTCCAATCTTGACACGGATAGATCGAAACGACGATCAACAAGACATCGAACGGGATATCATCGAAGCAAAAGTGATGCAGAAAATGATGTCCTACCTACCAGAGAAACTTGTCAGCGACTCCAAGCAAGTCCTCGACTTGGTCAGCCAAGTTCTTGCAGATTTCACTTCCAACCACATCAACGAGCAGAATTCAAACGAAGCAGTATCAGTTGCATTAAGTCTCCTTAACATAGTTCTCACATCTCCGAGTTCCCAGGATTTGCCGTCATCAGTCTTCTCTGTTAACAAGGTCGAAAACTATCTCCAGGTTATTAGCAGCCAAAATAATCCCGAAATCTCACCAACTGCTCAGAATCTCCTTCTTCTACTGAACTACCGCGACACTCTCTCCTCACTTCCGCCCACCACGATGCCGTCAACCGACCAACAATTGGACGATCGAAAAACCTATACCCTAGCGCTGAACTATCTTACAGCCACGGACTCACCACCTCCAGTTCGAGTACAAGGCCTCGAGCTACTCTCTACCCTAATACGATCCAACAGCTCCATTCTAGATATTCCTGCCCTTCTGATCCTCTTCTCATCTCTACTCCAAGATAGCGACGAATATATCTACCTCCGCACCATCTCTTCCCTAACCCAGCTCGCGACCCTTCACCCAAAAACCGTCCTTTCCGACTTGATAGACCGTTACGTCGATGCCAACGAAGATTACCAGCTTGACCAACGATTACGACTAGGCGAAGCCCTAGTTCAGGTCATCCAGATCAATCCTTCGTCATTCATGGGCGACGCCGCCCGTTCAGTCATCGAAGGCCTCCTGTTCCTGGCCTCACGCCGTGGCTACCGACCGAAGTCCGAGCTCTCCCAGCAAAACCGCGACAAATTAAAACGGAAGCAAGATGCCGAGGCGGAAGAAGCCTGGGAAGGACCTGTTCCTCAGCTTGACGAAGTCTTAGAGGTGGAGCAGAGCGATCATGAAATACTAACACAGATATTGCAGGGGTGGGAAAGCAAGCGAGGATCTGAGGATCTGCGACTTCGTGCTTCTGCTTTGAGCATTATCGGGTCAGCACTCGAGATTAATATTACGGGGCTGAATCCGCAGACAGTATCTACGGCGATAGATCTTAGTATCCACATTCTGACCCTCGAACTGGAACCGGAACAAGCTATCGTCCGTCGTGCCGCAATACTGCTGGTTCTATCTTTCGTGAAAGCGCTCGACAATGCTAGGAGTGAAAGGAGGAAAGTAGGATTTGGATTCGCGGGCAAGAGTCTGGAAGATATTTCGAGAGTTTTGTCATACGTTGCGCAAACAGATAATGATGGATTGGTAAAACAACACGCGGAAGATGCGCTAGAAGGCTTGAATACCTGGCAGATGAATTCATTGATGCCGATGCAGGATGAACCGCAGACTGAGATTGGAGAGTTGAAAGGTTTGAACATTACACCTGCCAGTGGAATTGGAAATCAGCCTGGGAGGATAAGGCCTAGAATTGAAGAAGTCGAGTAGAGGTAATTGGATATAGCAATATGTCTCTCAGGTTCTCACAATAGAACTAACTGTTCTGAATATCATGGTGACCCAATGCGTCTCGGTCCAAAGTTGTATTCACCTCACCCGACCCGACCAGGTGGAAGTTTTCGCTCGCACGGTACCTGCATAACTCCTCGAGTACCACATTTGCAGGAGCTTATGCTTTTGGGAAGATATCGTGGATATATAGAGATAATTTTCGCTAAGCTTTCGTGATCTCCGACATGGATATTCCCCTCCATTCCTCCAAAAACCTGTTGATGGTAGCGATGCGGTGTCAATTTGAGAAAAAGGTGGAGCTTATGCAGGGCTGGGCTAGAGCAGGAGACACATGATAGGCCAACCTACCCATGCAACAAATAAGAGTTATGGGGCCATGACATCATCCAGAATTTAAGCTCTTGCCCGGGGAACTGGCTGAGCTTGATTTGCCTTGGAAGAATAAACGAGGCGTCGACCAGGACGGGAACTACTGCGTATCAAATCAAATCAGACGCGCAGGAAGACATCCTCGCCATGCATTACTACTTCGAAGTAGACAGAGTGTGAATAACAGCCTCTCCCGTCTGTTTTCTTTCTTGTATTTTGGTAACCGTGACTTTGCTTCAGTCGAGCTAATATACGTTCTCTTCTTCTCCACAACGAGGAGTCCTATTTCGAATCACTTGTAGAGCAGCAATCATGCTTCAATATGCTGTTCTGGCATTATTGCCATTAGCTTTAGCAGCGCCAGCACCTGCAGCAGCTCTTGTTCCAATTCCAGTCGCAATTGCACATCCAATGGTAACACCGCGTGCATCCCTCACCCAGCGAACGCCATCAAGAGTTGAAGAACGGGATATCATCAGCTCAATTGAAGGGCTCGGAGACTATGTTGGCAGCTTGGTCGGATCATTTCCCTCCTACGTAGCGAGCGGTGTACCTCAGTTCTTCCAAGATCTCCCAACAGGAACCGCAGTACAGAGCAGTTTGAGCATCAGTGATGGAGATCTTGATGCGGCTCCCACACAAGTTTTGAACATTCCGTGAGCGTATTCTGCAACGACTACCTAGAAAGACCATTCTAATAGTTCCCAGATCGTATGGTAATTGGACAGACCAGGGCTGGAACCTCCGATTCCGGGGGAACGTGTACAAACAACCAAACATCTCCACCTCGAAACTCAATGACCTCGCGAACATATTCTTGGTAGGAACAGACATCGAAGACCTTCCCCCCTCCGAACAAGACCAAGCTCGAAATCTCACCGCGGAAATCTTCGTTGTCCAGCAAGGTGATGAAAAAGTCTCCTTCGACATTGAACCAGCTTCGACCCAAGGAACGGATGGCACGGACTCAGGTAGCAATGCTGAGACTCCAGCTGGAGGAAGCCAAAATACCACATTGGTAGGCACAACAACGAGTCAAGGAGATTATGATCAATTTCTTCCTCTAGCCGACATCTCGGGTATCAAAGCAGGCAACGAAACCCAACGGCCTCAACGTCTGAATGTCTACGCCCAGGGTACAAATACTGGAAATGCAACTTCCTACCTCGTCCCTACTGAAGGAATGACGATCATTTCCGACATTGACGATATCCTCAGAGTCACCCGGATTTACCAACCAGCAGATGGATTGCTAAACTCCTTCGCGAAGGCTTTTACTCCTTGGATGAACATGCCAGAGATCTACGCGAACTGGAGTCAAAGCTTACCAGATTTCCATTTCCATTATTTGACAACTACACCGGAACAGGTGACAAGAAATTACATGGATTTCATCTACAAGACATACCCAGGCGGATCTTTTGGTACGTTGCAGCATGCTGTTTCTCCTCCATCCTCTGAGAATATAATACTAATCCTCTTCAGACACTCGTCCTTTAAACTTCTCTGACGTTTCCGCAACCCTCTCGATCCGAAAATTCCTCCTCGAAAAGATCTTCATGACCTACCCAGAGCGAAAGTTCATCCTCGTAGCGGACACATCCAACTCAGACGTCATGAAAGACTATCCACTCATGGCGACCGAATTCCCTGGACAAGTGCAATGTATCTTCCTCCGCAACACATCCGCCACGGACGACGGCGATAAATTCCCTTATGACACTTCCGGCTTCGAAGGCTTGGATAATAGCACTTACATGTTCTTCAATGTACCAGATGATCTGCGGGGCTTGGATATCTCTAATGGACAATGTGTTAATAGTACGGTGGAACAGCATGTCACGTTTAGTACGCAGGGTCTACCTTTTGGGTTGAGCAAGAAAAGTGGTGGGCCACGTGCTTTCGAGACCTGGGGAATGGCAGCGTGGATCTCGATCGCTGCTGTGGTGTTGGGACTTTTATGATAGTTGATGATAGATATTGGGAATAGGAGTCACGGCAAGCAAGGCATATGCATGATGATGGGTGTTTGGTTTATAATTTTATGCATTTAATGCATTTAATGAAAAGGTGGATATACAACTATCACCACATACTCCTCCCCCTCATAATTCTCAATCGTCTTCGAAACTCCCATTGGATATCCACCTAGCATCCAAACAACCATCTCCTACTCCGGCGACATCTATTCCCTGAGGCGATACGTGTCACTCACTTCCCAATCCCCAAGAGTGAATGAAACCCCCCATGGTCAGGTCAACCATCAACTTAAACGTCATCTCCACACTTAAGCCCCAAGATGATATTGAAGATCCCGCACGGAGCTCCTTGCATTGGGCGATCTTGTACCGCGGGGATGGTGTCGTTTGAGTGGACGGGAGGTAGAGGAAATTCCTGTCGGGCCGTGACAGGTGGGAGAACCCGGACTTCGTCCCAGTCCAAATCGTTGCATTTGACCCAGTGGCAGCGTCCTGAAGGGTCTTCGGGGATGGGGGCGGCCTGGAGGGTGGTGAGGAGGGCGAAGATGACGATGACGGATGGGAATTGCATTTTGTAGTTTGGTTGGTGGTGGTGAAGTTGTTGGTTGGTATGTGTGGTGGTGATGTTGAGGTTAGATTTTGGGATAGATCTCGAGGTAGATTGTGAGAGAGACTTTGAAGGCTGAGATCTTGTAATAAGCTGTTGTTGTTACTGTATCTGCTGAAGACAAAATTCTTCTTCTCGGGGAATCTCTTACGTTTTTATCTCAATATTCGAGGCAAGTCCATAGTCCTTTAGCACAATGTCATTAGCCACATCCTTAATTCACCCATACTGGGTTTTCCAGCGGGTCTATGCTTAGCACGCCACACCATCCCCATTCTCGATCAGTATGACTGGATATACCACTTACGGTAGAAAATGGCACGCGTTCACCACGACTCGCGCCTTGGAGCAAGCACGCAAGCGACAGACGGTTCTTAATCTATGAACTTAGCAAGTAGTTCTACATGCAAGCTTAGAGAATTACGGAATATGATTCGATGTGCCCTAGGTCTAGCGTGGAAACAGTGGAGTGGAGTGTGTGGGATGGGTTAGGTGACTCGGCAGTGGTGTCGAGTAGTGCATGTTAGGGAGAATGATGTGCTTTGGGGGAGAGGGGAGGAATACTTCCTGAAATGCATGATGGCGGGTGTGGCTTCGGCTGTTCCTTGTGGCTGAGGCCGGTACCTACTCACTACCACGCAAGGGAAATATGGACGATATCGTCTACAATCCATCTTCGACTCTCTTCTGAGATGCAAGATAACATTTCAGGTCATTCGAACTGATCGAATATCACCAGTCTGCGAGGCTCGAAATCTCGCTAAGTCACCCCCCCTCACTTCCTCGGTTACGACATGAAATCTCGATCATCACTAAAGGTAGCGACTTCTCCGCATCTAGACGAGTCGAAATATCGAATCCACATTTCGGCTATTCCAAGAACCATCTCCGGCCACGAATGACCACACACTAATAGATGCATTCTCTGTTCACTCGACGGTTGCGTCATAAGCGAGACGATTTGCTATGACGCTTCGGTGTACTGCATCTTGAGTGCTCGGAATTGTGGTCGAGGATGTGAGGATGCTACGTTGGGGGTGACTTGCTTGATTACGTGCACTTCTGGTCCTTTTCTTGGAGCATAGTACGTTGACTTCGACATGGTGGCATGCCCACCGGCAAGCCACATCAACTTGCTCCGTCATCCTGTGAGCAGCATCGCTTGTGGGCGACTAGCTGACCTACCTCTTCGAGCTAACTCTACGATTCCTATGAGTTTGTTGCATATCGAGTCCCCCCCCTGCATTCAAGGTAATTCCGGGTATCCTCGTCGATTAGGTCGTGAGCGAACCCACCTTACCACACTTTCTCACGAGCGTCTTCCTACTATTAGCTTAATCCACTTGGTCCAACTACTTCTATCTCTCGAAGCCAATGAGTATACTTCTATGAGAATTTGTTGCACATCGAGACCCCCCCTGTATTCAAGCTTCTCCTCGATTAGATCCCGAGTGATACCCACCTTACCACACTTTCACATGAGCGTCTTCCTATTATTCACTTAATCCACTTGGTCCAACTACTAATATCTCTCCCAGCCAGTGAGCATACTTCTACAAGAGTTTGTTGCACATCGAGACCACGTGGAATGCAAGGTAGATCCTGGGTATTTTCGTTGACTAGATCTTTACTACTACATCTCCTACCACACTTTGTTAAGAGTCATTCTACAATCCACTTAATTCACTTAGTCTTACCACCATGATCACAATCAACCAGTGAGCATGCTTACATAGAGACTTTTTGCACACTAAGAACCCCAGCAACATGTTTCCAGCCCACTTGCCCTCAATTAGAGGTTGACCATACCCATGTTACCACATATGCTTATGAGCCCATCTCTACCTCAAGCTCACCAAATAACTTAGCTTCCCTTAACGAAGCCAATAAGCACACTCATATGAAAAATTGTTGCATATCGAGACCCCCCCTGCATTGCAAGCTATTCCACTCCCCCTCAATTAGAAGTCTACCATCCCCACCCTACCACAGTTTTCCGTGAAACAATCTACTTTACACTTAATCCACTCAACACTACGAACTTACAATATTGAACCAATAAGAATACTCCTATAAAGATTTGTTGCACATCGAGAACCCCCCTGTATTGCAAACTGTCCCACTTCGCTTCAATTAGAAGTTACCATGCCCACCTTACTACAATTCATAGTAAAGCACTCTACTATCCACTCAATCCACATAGTCCTACCATCTTTACATCATCGAACCAATGAGCATACTCCTATAAAGATTTGTTGCACATCGAGAACCCCCCTGCAATTCAAAATTGTCCTACTCCTCCTCGGTTAGCTGTTACCATCTCATCTAGTCTGATCAAGTAATTAGCCCTTACTTCTGTTGCACATCGAACACGCCCTTTTCTTTGAGTCGGTTCCCACTTCCCCTCACTTAGAAGTTTATCTTCTCCACCCAACCACACAGTCTCATAGCTCAACTGACTCAATCAATTCGGCCTATCTCTTCGAGCCAATAATCACACTTCTTTCAGATTTTGTTGCACATCGAGGACCCCCCTGTATTGTAGAATAGTTCCACTTCGCTCAATTAGCTGTACTTACCATCACAACTAATCTGACTAACTAACCCCGATCAAGTACTCTTCTTACTTTTGTTGCTCTTCGAGTACCCCTGTATCGCAGGGTTAATCGTTGTAACTCATGCTTCGCTATGCTCAGATTGACCTCTTCATCTGTTCAATATGCCTAGTTACTCTATATCGGTCACCTTCTTCAATTTCGTTGCACGTCGAGGACCCCCCTGTATTGTAGAATAGTTCCACTTCGCTCAATTAGCTGTACTTACCATCACAACTAGTCTGACTAACTAACCCTGATAAAGTACTCTTCTTACTCTTCTTAATTTTGTTGCTCTTCGAGTACCCCTGCATCACAGGGTTGATCGTTGCAACTCATACTTCGCTATGCTCAGAATGACCTCTTCATCTGTTCAATATGTCTAGTTACTCCAGATCGGTCACCTTCTTCAATTTCGTTGCACATCGAACATACCCCTGTCCAAGGCTAGTGATGATCAAGTTACGTCTCTGTCCTACCCCAAAGTTGCTATAATACTCGATTTCCTGGCAAATCGTATTTTTCAACCGGATACTGTTGAGCCCAAGCTTGTCAAACAAGTTGAGGACTACTTATAAACTATCCTTCTTGGATGCTACGATGAAACGATAGATTTGTTGCAAATAATGCTCGTGTTATAGGGGGTGTTAGTGGTGATTACCAGACTGACTCGCTCCCTTGATTAGATTAGATAGCAGAGAGAGTGTGGGTGTAAGTATCTTCCGACTGCTTGTTTGTATTTAATTGATTTCGTACTTCCCCGAGACTTTCAGTAATTCTCCAACCATCTTTGGCATGAAGGTTTTTGGACATCATTCTTCTCATCTATATCTTGGAGCTATGTTATTGAGTACAGCGCCTCGAAAATCGAGAGATATAGCAGTTGGCTATTTACAAGGTTGACATTACATTCTTTCTTTACCGAATTATACCCTGTCCTATAGATCGCAGCGTTGTATGAAGTCCCGAAGCTTGCACACTTCGGGAGTCTTTTAATTATTTACTCCTTAATAGATAGCATGTTCCCATTTCTGGTACCTGAGAAGCGTTGTATAAAGCTCAGTATCCTCGATTTGACCCTAGGAGTCGGTATCTATGTGCAAGGAGAAGAAGTGAGTAAGTTTGCAAGCAAAAGTACCTGGGTTACGTTTCCGCATCACAAAAGCGGTGGTGTCTTCATGATATCCCTCAGCATATCACACAAATTCATGAGTTCTATGAATCGCTGGCCCCCCTCAAGTCCACACCCAATGAACTCATCTCTGTCTCTTTCAGCGAAAGTTATCATCCAGACACGAACGCCACCTCATTTCGCAGTATACCCTCCATCAACCATCAAACAACCCCCCGTAACCCAACTAGCATCATCATTCCCCAAAAACAACGCCGCCTTCGCAATATCCTCCACCTTCCCCAGCGCACCCCACGGATGAGCCGCCGTCATAGCTCCCGTACTCGCCACCGCAAGAAGATTTCCCTTATCCTCAGTCAAGGGCGCGATCATCGCCGTTTCCACGACTACAAAACCCATCATTCAGCTCTTCGCTAACCACCAGGACGCGGAAACTTACAGCCAGGACACAGCGCGTTGCAGTGGATCTTATATCGGCCGTACTCGATGGCGATCTGCTTCGTCATGCCTACCACGGCGTGCTTGGAGGTGGTGTAGCTGGGGGAGCCGGGGATACCTACTACGCCGCCGATGCTGGCGATGTTTATGATCCAGCCGCGGGCGTTGGAGGGGGGCGCGGGGGATGGGGGTGTTGATGGTCATTATGGTGTCGACTTCGGGAGTTAACAGTGGGAAGGGGGTTGAATCACTGGAAGTGGTGGATTGAGTAAAGAGGATTACTTACACGTCCGGAGGTGGGGTTTCGTGTAATCTAAAACCACCGACTTGCTTCTTTACTGCTGCTACTTCCGTAGCTATTCCGGCGTTGTTGACTATGCTATGCATCTGTCAGGTTATACTCCTGGCTATTATCCTCGATCTTGTATCTCCTTTCATGAACAACTTACATGTCCAACCTCCCAATCTCCTTAACACATTCGCTAATCAATCCCTCGATTTGATCCTCATACCTAACGTCCAACTTCACAAACCTCGCTTTTCCTCCCTTCTGAGTGATCAACTCGTGAGTCGTGACAGGGAACTCATTCTTGGCATCAGAACGTGCTTGAGGTTGGAGATCGGAACACATTATTAGAGCACCTTCTGAGGCATAGAGAAATGCGATGGCACGACCTATACCGGATGAAGAACCAGTTATTATCGCTACTCGGTCTTGAAGACGGAGCAACATGATCGCGGTTTGGAGTAAGGTTGATTGAATTAGACATGTTGGAGGAGGATAGCTTAAACAGCGGCCCCTGTAAGATGGGATGGTATTGAGGCTAGCTTGCATATTCGGTAGCGAGTAAGAAGACATGATTATACGCGTAGGTTATACGCGTACTGCAAATGTATATAATGTACAACTCACCTCGTGGCTCACAACTAGCACCATACCTAGATGACGAGGTCAAGTCCCCCGGGATACAGACTACGAACAAAGTGATTGAAAAAAGAATTGGTAGTGAATAAGATAGATTTCGTTAAGAGAGGAGGGGAAAAGACGTCCTCTGACCGTGCATGTCATCGGTATCTATTCTCAAGCATTGTTTAGCAAGGGGTATCATTCATTTTACTCACATATATACACTAGGTGGTAGGATCTAACCTAAGCTTCCTCATCCTCTATCTCTTCCATCTGTACCGTTCTCGAACTTGTTTTTGGGGCGGCTTCAGTCCCCCCTGTACGCAGATACCCTTCTCGTTCCAGTCTATCTGCTTCTTCTGGCTCAGGCAATCCTCCAATTCCTTTACTCTTATCCATCTTCGCCCTCACAGTCGCTGGTACGAAAGCGACAGCCTCCTTTCGAAGATCTCGTAACGCAGGTTTAGCTTCGTAGACCGTTTTAATTTCCTCCACCACCTTCGGCCGATCACCATCTCCACTTCCAGATCTATCTGGAAATTTCCTGGCATTGTCTCCTAATGGCATAGAATTTGCGCTCGTTCCAGCTTGCCGATCATTAGGCTGTCGATCCGGATTATTCGCCTGCCACCTCTCCCTCCGCTTCTGATACCACTTGTCTAAGACCTCCTTCGGGAATGGCGGCGGCGTATCTCGTGGCATGGGTATCCTCTTGGTCTCCTCATCGATCTCACTCTCGTCCGTACTTCCCTCGTCATCTCTCCTCCTTTTCCCCAGAACCCCTCCACCCCTCCCGCCGCCTCTCCCACCTCGTTCTCCGCCAAATCCTCCTCTCGCGTTCCCAAATCTCGGCGCTTTGTCGCCCAAAGTATCCCTCGCCTTCCTCACAGCTTTTAGCTCTTTCTCAAGACCTTCGAGGACGGACTTCTCGTGCGATGTGAGTTTACCGCCAGAGGATTCGAGGGCTTGGAGGTCTTCTAGTTGTTTCTGGAGGCGTTCGGGGTTTCGTTTTGCGAGGCGCTCTGTACGTGAGGCTTGGGTTGCTGCCTTACCTATGTAGAAGTAATATTAGGTTCTGTAGAGATATAGAATAAGGGAGTAAATTAATGTACCTTTTTTGATAGCTTTTGCTTTCTCGGCTTTGCGTTGAGCTTGCGCCGGGTTGACAGACTTCTCTTTTGGCATTGTGAAAAGAATGCGATGATTTGTTGTATCCTACGGCAATTTCTTTTGCGAGAAAGATCAAGCTGCTTGACAACACGCTGGGAAGCTATTGTATAATTCCAAACCGTACTTAGTCAAGTAGAGTTGCGACTAATTCTGCCACCTGCAGGGGTGAGCTGGAAAGCGGTGAGCATACTTTGGTATCTAGAGGTAAATCGCGTGCGTTGGCATCCCATCATTCTTCCAGGTCCCAAGATTTATTTTCAATTGCAAAGCTAGGAACTGTAGACTATCCGATTTGAACGCCTACGAGACAAGTGATTAAGCAATATGTGGCTCAGTTCTACTGCTGGCATGCTCCTAGAATGCTATGATCCTTCACAGGGCTTATGTACCATCTTCCTCGCTTGCCGTATATCTCTCTTAAAAACCTACCCGATCACAATCTGTCCTCCTCAAGCCACAACCTCACCAACGCTCACCGAGGCCACATTTACAGTGTCCTTGTCGTTTGACTTCTCTGCCGCCTTGGTCTCACACCCTTCCCAAATCCGCATAATCTCGTCGACGATCTTCTGCGTCTGTTCATTGACAGTTGGTAAATGATGTCCAACACCAAACTCAAACTTGTTAGAGCTACTTTTGTCAAAGTACTCCTCATACAGCTTTCGACTCGACTCTCTCCATGGATCCTCTTCGCCTACAACGTGAAGTGTAGGAACACTAATCCTCAATACTTTATCTTCCTCCTTAACCTCGCACATTGGCGGTGCGATAGCATTGCAAATGACACCGAATTG
Organism: Chaetoscypha palmicola; assembly: GCA_003988945.1. Lineage (NCBI taxonomy): Eukaryota > Fungi > Ascomycota > Leotiomycetes > Helotiales > Helotiaceae > Chaetoscypha > Chaetoscypha palmicola. Next base: position 220,584 of record QYAH01000030.1, on the reverse strand, counting down.
GAAGTCCCACCCACTCTCCGCTCCTTTGATCATCTGTTCCCACAGGAGGCCAGCACCTAATTTCGCGCCTTGGCTGAATCCTAGAAATCCGACTACTTTTCCAAGGGCGCCGGCGTCATACTCATCTTGAATGAAGTCCAGTGCTTTAGTGACCTGAGAACGGGTCTCTGGTGGCATGACATTGACATCTTTGCCAGCTCTAAACCACCTGAAAAAGGGATCACAGCCCTCGAAGACAGGCATGACTCCTGCGCCGGCTGTCGTGGGCATGGGACCATCGAGGAAAATAAAGTTGAAAGTATCACAGAGCGCACGTTGAAGACGCATTGTCTGAATATTGAAAACTATTTGTCGGTCAAAATCAATCTCGGGGATGTGTCAAAATGGGCCTCACTTACTGGTGGCATTGGTACCCCCGCCGTGAAGGCATAATATTACTGGAAGAGGCGCAATTGCTGTTTTAGACGAAGCCAGGCCGGCTTTGAGATATGCAGGGAGTTCCGACATGCTGGACATATGAGAATGGAGAAGCCGGCTCTAAGTTGCTTGAAGTCTCCAGAATCTGATGATATGAAGCTTCGAGGATTAGAAGTGGCGAAACAATTTATGCTATGGAGGAGCCTTGAGAGTCTCGAAGAATAAATATCAAGGAAGATCTGGAGCGAATACGCGAGGTAGGAAAGCACAGCTGTAAAGTCACCGAATTCAAATATTCCTTATCGCATCATGAACCTTTCGCGTCGGGGTTCCAAGGTTCAGCTTCTTCAAGAACTGCTGACGTGCAGTCACGTAGCTATATTTAGACCTACCTTAAAGGACCAAAGAAGAGAAGTGCTCTAGCTCATGACGACCTCTGTGTAACAAACGTACAACCATCTAGGTGGTGAAGCTTCTTTTGTATTTTGTCGACGATACGAAAAGAGAAATGGCCGGTTTTGTCGGGGATTTAAGGGAAAGGAGGTCAAGGTGAAGAAGGTTCCCCGTGACTCAAGCCAGCCTTCGCTTAGTAATCTGCTGAATCGCAATCGCGGATAAGCATTTCCCAAATTGCAGTCCTGTCGCCTCCACAACCACAATTGCAAATCGTGGGGAAGCCCCTCCTCCACAAACCTCCCGCAATGAAGACGGCGCTTGTATCAATACCATTGGATGGGAGTTCTCGGAACAGCTCGATCTCCCGCCATCAGTGCTACCCCACACCAGGCTGATGGCACACAAGAAAGTCCCCCCTTTCCGTTCAAGCGCTTCTGCGAATTGGGACCAGCTCACATGGCTACGCGATCAATGGAAGGATTGCGAGTTACCTCGCGTTACGGCTGTTCGCGGGACTGGACCGAAAGTGAGTACTAGTACTGGTGGGTAATACTTATGGTAGGACGATCTCATTGTACTTTTCATTTGCCATTTCCATTCAGGTGCCGTTGTATGATAGCTCTCCCTCTACTAGGAATATATCTTCAATCCATCAGTTGATGTTAGCATTATCACGATGCCGTCTTCAACCAATGGACACCTTCCCGAAAATCAAAAGGCAGCGCAATATTCCTCTAAAACGAATTCTATATCGCTCAACCAAATACCCATACCAACACCGGGCAAAGACCAGCTCCTTATTAAAGTAGCCTCCGCTTCTCTATGCCATTCTGATCTTATGCTCCTTGAGCCAAACGATGCTGGAATAGTGTTGGGAGATGGAAAACCTGTCACAATTGGACATGAAGCTACCGGCACAATCATAAGCGTACCCGAATCATGCACGAATTCCACTTTACAGGTCGGCGCAAGGGTTGGATTCCTATGTCCGGAAGATTGTTGCTATGAGTGTGATGGATGTCAAATCCATAATGCTTGGTGTAAAGATGGGAAGACTACGATGGGTGGCTTCGGACACGATGGATTCTTTCAGGAATATACCACTTCACACTGGAGAAATGCGATAGTCTTGCCAGAAAATTTAGATATATATGAGGCAGCCCCTCTATTCTGTGCTGGTGTTACGAGTTGGCAAGGTGTTACAGAGGCTGGGCTCAATCCTGGTGAATGGATGGCAATCGTTGGATGTGGCGGCCTGGGTCATCTCGGTAGGTACTTTCGGTAACACACCCGGGCCATATACTAACAATGGCAGGTATCCAATATGCAAAAGCCCTTGGGTACAAAGTCATCGCCATCGACCTCATCGACACCCAACTCGAGGAAGCCAAAGCCTCGGGAGCAGATCACACATTCAACCCCAAATCCGACAAAGACTACCTCACTAAAGTCAAAGAAATCACAAATGGCGGATGTCACGCTGCAGTCAACTACACAAATTCCACAGCGGCCTACGATTCCACCCCAGCTCTCCTTCGCATTGGAGGTATCATGATGGTCGTCGGGATTCCCCAGAAAGGCGTTACGATCAACGCTCTCGATTTCGCTTTAGGGAAATTCAGGATCAAGGGAGCCAGTAACTCGATCCCTCAGAAAATGGGCCCTTGTATTGAATTCTCGGCAAAGCATGGTATCAAACCTCATGTCACATTTCATAAGATCGAGCAGATCAATGAGATGATTGAGACGATGCATGCTGGGAAAGCGAGAGGGAGATTGGCTGTTAAATTTGAGTAGGCTTTTTGACATATACCAGCATGTAAATATGATTCGTCTTTGCCTCTATTTAAAGATAGTCTCTCTTCTAGCGTTGAGTATAAACTACTCATTGTTCATATATCATTGATCTTCTGTTTCTGCGGGTGCTGTAACTGTCGTCCGTTCACGATTGCTGAATATACTTGTGAATTCATTATTCCCATGACGACTTAGCGGTAATACTCTACGTTCTTGGCACTAACCAAATACATGAATGTACTATGAAGTACACTATAACAACGAAAACCGCCTAGCCTCCTATGTAAGACATCAAATCTAGCTCTATTTCTACCTCGCTCTAAAATCTAGTCTTTTCAAACCCTCCACCCTCCCTCCCTCTCCTCATTTCTCCTTCGCAGGTCTGAACACTAAATCACACACCCATCAGCAAGCCAAGCCACCAGAGAATCCCCAACGAATACTCTCATAGAACTCATCCCATCGCATCCCCTAAACCCCAGAAAAGCTGTCTGCCTGCCCTCTCGGGTCTAAACACATTGAAGGAAAGAGACAGGGGAGGCTTACTAGGTACACTAACCGCCTTCTCATCCATCATATCCTCTCTCGCTACCCATCCCCAGCGTTCATACAGCGGTCTGCCCATTTTACTGGCATCGAGATACGCCTGGTGTGATAGACAGATTAGCTGTTTGGGTACTAACGTCATCTGTTTGCTTTCGCTTTGCGTTGCGCCTTACGGATGAATCTTGCAAAGAAAAGAAGGGGAACCAAGGAAGGAAAAGGGAGTAAGACAAACCTCAACGCCCTCCTCATCCGCCTTCTCGGTGCCCCATTTCAACATCATACTGCCCAGCCCCTGTTTTTGGAAATCAGGATGCGTAGCGAGGATTTCAAGAACTAGACCCAACACACATCAGCCTTCCTTCTCACAGACCGGTACCACGCTTCCCATCCCCCCCGACCATGAAGGATGGAGATATCTCACAATAATGCCCCCGTCCCGCCATCACCCTCTCATGCTGCCTCTCCATCGGTTCAAAAAACCCCTCCCCCAGCTCCTCCTCCCCAACCCCAGACGGCAATCCAATCCCCGCACCACACCACCGTTCCTGCCACGCACTCAGGCCGCCCCGGAACATCCTACACTCCGCCAGCACCTCGCCGCCGTCCACGAGTTCGCCGTCGGGCTGGTGTCCTGGCTCGCGCACCCATTTGGTGAAAGAGACGACCTGGCCGCTGGGGGATTTGACGACGAGGAAGGTGGTGCCGGGGAGCGTGAGGGAGCGGAGCATGGAGGTTTGGAGCCAGGGGAGCGTGGCGGGGGGGAAGAGACGCGCCATCCTGGGGGAGGAGAAGGCGATGGACCAGATTTGGAGGATGCCGGGGAGGTCGGCGGGGAGGGCGGGGGAGAGGGTGTAGGTGCTCATTTTTGCGGATAGAAGGATGGTTGGTATGTATGTGTGTATGCGGATCAGATGAGTTGGGTTGAGGAGGTATCAGGATCTTCATCCAACAGATATATGTCCCTGTCTCTTCCAAATCCAAACGATCAAGTGAGTCAAGTACGGTACAGAAGGAACCGAAACGCTCCACTCGTCAAGTCCCAATCCAGATATACAAATACCAAGACCCAAAACAGAGGGATGAAAACTCCACATATATCATGTCATCCCCTCTCTCGCTTACAATCGCCGAAACTCACCACCACCTGGACATCGATGCTTACGTCGTGGGTCCTAGGTACGCCCTTCCCGCAGACACATGGAAACGCCGCCTCTTTCCCCCACTCTTCTTCAGCAAAGCCTCACTAGCCCCAAAGAAGCAGGTCCCGTTTCCAAGGTCCGCATATCATGTCTTATCACGAGCCAACAAATCATTACTCACTTCCTCAAGCGCCTTCTGACCAGATAAAACTCATCAGATAGAAGCCAGGTCGTCAGCTTGCGTGCGTAAGCCCAAGGCTTCAGTGCACGTATACTTACGAGTATTCCTCGTCACGACTGGAGGACTGAAGATCACGTTAGGCTGCGATATACCTAGGTACGGAGCAGAAAAGAGGACACATTGATGGAAAATTTATACCTGTCGTGGTTGGGGAGGTAATGTCTATCATACAACACATACAACACCATGAAGCACAGCACAACACCGAAATTCGGTTTTGGGTATGCCTATGCCTATCAACGCCGCCGTAAACAACATGAAGATGACGAGAACGCACGCGCGTGCCTGCAGAAATACAATCGCTCGCTCCTGACGCCCACTAATCAACCAAGCAAGCAAATCTGAAATATGATGTCGTCTATTCGCGAGGTGGTATCACCGTCTATGGATCGTTGATCGAGGCGAGGAGATCGGTCATGTAATGTGTCTAATGCGCGTCAGTCAGATTTCTGAGGGGAAAAGGGGAGGGAAGAATGTACCAAAGCTTTATTGTGAGCCATTACTTCGAACAACCGTGGCTGGACAGGCTTGAATAACCGGTCGACGTATGAAATAGAACCAGATTTGAGGGCTAGGTGCTCTGCGTCTGTCTTGGATAGATTGCGTGCTAGATTTCGAAGGACTAGAACTGCGCTTAGAGGAATTCCGCCTGCTTCGTGACGCTCGTCGGCGAAGGTTTGCTGCCAGTGGAAGGGCTGCTTGACTGCTGGTGTGACATACGAGAGCTTTGTTCTCTTTGCTGGTGGGGGTCCTTGCTGGCCATTTACCTTGGTGGATTGGGTTGGTGGGAGATGGAGCTTGATATGTGCCGCCAGTCCACGTAATTTAGGCGTGGCATGTTCGTGGAAACGACGACATGTATTCCAATGGCATGAGTACTCGCCGTCTTGATTGCTGAATTTTCCATCTGGCAATGGCGAGGCGCGAAGATGTGTTTGCATGATGTGTCGGAACATTTCATTTGGGCTCATGAAGAACTCTTCGCAGGGTCGTACGGTACCATTGACCGGAATGTTCCATAGACACTTGCTATATGATTCTCCATGTAAATCCACAGGGATGCTTCTCATTCTGATACCCTTGATCACGAACTTGGGAACTGGACCAGCTTGTACTTGAGCAGTCGCTTTGTCGATGAAAGTTGAGCTGACATTCTTGATGAAATCGGCGGCTGGAAGAATGCTTCGACCTGTCTCTTGAACCGTGGGAGAGAAACATTCTTGATACGCCGTCCATAACTTGATTTGGGTTATAGATTCTTGGGGGTCTTCCTCAAACAGGCAACGCAGCCATTGAGAACTTCGCTCAGGCTCTTCCAGTCGAAGAAGTTGAATAAGAAGTTCTCTCGGCAGACGGGCCATATCTTGAGGAGGTGGCTGTCGTCCTTCTGCTTTGCGCCACACCTCTTTAACGACATCCTTGGCACCGTGACCAAGGAGACGGGTAAGTTGGTTGACAAGTGGCTCGACCTGGACTTCCGTGATCAGGAAATCCACGTTGGCAACCACAGCAGTATATTGGTAAAGAAAATCGAGGCAGGCGTGAACCATCTCTTCATCATTTAAGATTGTCCAATCCACAATGTTTTGTATAGCTGCTAGAGGTACACCCTTGAGAAGGTTGTTCTCCTCGAGGTCCATTGAGATACGTCCAATGGCTCGCAACGAAGTCAGAATCGCTCCCCGGTCCTCGCATTGCAATTGGGCTAGAAGTGACAGATATAAGGGATCTGTCTCTTCGAAATGAAGATATCTCGTGAGCTGCTCCGCAATGTCAAGCGCATAATGCTTCAATTCCACAACACTCTCGAGATTTGGCAAATTGAGAGCAATGCTCAAGAAATCCCGGAGCGGAGCCATTTCTGAGACATAATGCGCATTCTCTTCTAGCATGACCATATTGCGCATTGTGAGAGCGGCCTCGATGACTTGTAGAAGCGCGTCGCTAAATTCGGCGGGTTGAACATTATCATCGACGTCCAACTTTGAAAGTTGCGCAATGCGTGCAAGGATATCTGGCGTTCCTAAAGCTCCATCCAGGGTATTCATACTAATCATCGCCCCATTGTCCGTGTATGATACGTGCCAGTCGACGTTGTAGAACAATGAGCTGACGTCCAAGAGCTTGTCGATCAATGCCTCCGCCAAACCAGAAAATGATTCGAATCGATACTTGTCGCCCCGCTCCATTGAGATCTTGACGAGATGATGAAGCGCGTAATCTTGTTCTGCCATTATACCAGATTTCAGCGCGCAAAGACAGCGGACGTAGATATTGGGGCCATCAAAACCAGCTGCGCCAAATTAGTTATGACCTTCTTGCAGAATCCAGTCAAAGGTCACTTACAGCCCGGAAGAATCACGCCTCTGTTGACAGGAGGCGGCGCTCGTCCATTCGCCGCCGCCGTGCTGGCGATTTTTGCCTTGAGCCGTCGCGCATACTCTGCTGGATTATTTCCTGGCGTGATGACCGGCCGCAGGGTGAGCGGCATCTGCGGTCGAGGCTCATAGTTCGTAACGGCGAGAGACATGCCGTCTAGATTAGAAGATGGGTTGTATGAAGTCGAAGCTCCGCGGGGTTGATGTTGTTGGTGACCGGAATGTTGTGGGGTGGAAGTATGGGATGAAGGATGCCGAGATTGTCGAGAAGATTGAGTGTCGGGTTGAAATAGTATTCGTTGCGGAGGAGCTTGTCGCAATCCTCTGGTGACTCTTCCGCCAGAACCAGGTGCCTCTTCACTTCCATTTCGTTCACGCGCAGGCGTGCCATCTTCACCAGAGGCCTCGGATTGATCGTTGGCCATCTCCTTGCGCGGCTTGTAGTTTTCGAGACTGCGCGTGAGCAATCCTCCGCCTTTCGCGGTCTGATATTCAAGAATCTCTTTGGGAGGCGGTTCTTGGTGGTGAATGGTTGTTATCTCATACGCGGCAAGATTTTTGTAGTATGCGGTTTTCAAACTGAAGGCAAGCGCAGGCAGGTTGAGTGTCCCTAGATTGAAATCCTGACCCAGCTTGCGCCAAGCGAGCTTTTCGTCACTAACTTTATCATAGCCTCCCCGGTCCATCACAACTTTATACAATTTCCATAAATTGATCGACCTGCTTCCCACCCTGGGTTCTTTTACAAACTCTGTCCCTCGCTTCTCATGGTACGCCTCGAGATCCTCGATGAATGCATTATATTCGGGGGTGTACTCGATCGTAAAGGGCATGAAATCGTCATTATTAGGAGGAGGAGGAGGCGCCATTTCTACGCCTGCTTCGTTGCTGCAAAAAGTCCTACGCTGGGTCACAATAATGGGTCTGTTTGATACGGAGAGGATCTTGGGAAGACGCGCATCGCAGTCCAGTCGCGACGACTAGGGCTGGCCTGGGGCTGGCTCCCAAGCCTCACTCGAATTCCTGCCATGCAAGTCAGGCCTCATTAGGCCACAAACGTTCTCCTTTCGGTGTTATCTTATTCCGATCCGTAGAGAGTCTAGAGACATTGAGCAATACGCACATTCTATCGAGTATCACTTATCACTTCAGTTGGACTACATACTCCGTCTGACATGAAATCGGTCGATCTAGTGATCACTTCTCACTATTTTGTTCAGACTGTCTCGTCTTCCCTACCTGCACTCTCCGCGCGCTTCGTTACTTGGCTTGACTTTGTATGAATCCCAAGCCTAGCTTGAACGACCGAGTATATAGAGCTATCATATGTGCTATAGACCCAATGGGATGCTTTGTTTCACTTCACTTCTGAGATCGATGGTGGTTCACTATACATAGAAGTACTTTCTCTCTCTCTCTCTCTCTCTCTCTCGTTATATAGCCGAACCAAAGCCTTCCAAGGTCTCTTGCGCGTAAGACGAACTCATCTACCATACCGCAGATTGGATTACTTGAGCCATACAAGTATACAAATTGAACCCATTCAGAGCTAACGTGGTGACAGGTACCTCTGCTGTCGTACTGGCTGATGACACCATTTTCTCCCAGTCACTTTTACTTTGGTACGGAGCAATGGCGAGATATGCGAAAGTTCCACCACGACGAGTGCCATATTGTCTCAGACCAAACGTAACAGCGATCACTGAGCATGCAGGTTCCACATAACGTGGACCTTGACGATGCTCCGCTGGTCCTCCGGAGGCCACTGCCGTGGAGGCTGTTGCTCGCTGCGCTCGTGCTCTAGTCTACTACCTGTATGTTGGCGACGTTCCAAGTTTGATGCCGTTCGCTCGTTCACATCGAGATTAGAGATTAGAGTTAGAGATTAGAGATGCCTCAACTGAGATAAAGCATGTCTAGGCTAGGTAGCGATTCTTCTTCCACCTCCGTTCACCACGGGGAACCGAGTGGTAGCAGTTTCGCGGTTTGAGAAGCCAGGAAGCAATTGCAATACCTGCCTGGATAGGATCTTACGTACGGTCTTGCTTACGTTTTGGAGCAATAGAGCACCTTTAGAACTAGAGCTAAGAGCGGACGAGGTATTCCCTTCGCCGCGGTGGAAGGCAGAAGCGACCGTTTGTTTACTTCCAGATTGCCTCTGGTCGTCGTTCCTTCCTCTTGTGTATCCCCAACATATATGTGCTCGATGGACAAGATCCAGCCGATGGCGACAAATCGGCCCGTGCGCCTCTGCCATCGAGCTCGAGCTGCCTCTCAAGGTTCCCTCCACTTCCATTCAAATGCTTAAATAGCTCGCGTCCCCCCCAGCTTCCTTCCTTTCCCAGTCCATCGTTTTCCCCATCTCATCTTCTTTCACTTCGCGGCTGACATGCCCAGATTCTCACCCCCGACTATGTGATGCAACAACAGGGGACATGAACATGAACATAAACACAAACAAACACAAGCACAAACACAAAATCTACAAAGTTTGACGCGAACAACACTTTCCACTTCGCCGGACTCTGAGGCTTCCAGTTAATCGGGCCGACAACTGGATTCAAGACCACCTGGACCTTCGAGCTTCAACCTTCTTACTTCTTACTAACCCAGTCTCCCAAGTTGAACCCCTTCCCCCATATCCAGGCTTTCTCTTTCCTCTCTTCATTCTTATTCAGTCATGTCTCAGCTCTTCTCCCAAACTCAGTCGCAAACCCAAACCCAAACTCCATCTCAATCTCAGATTCAACAGCATGATCCTGCGTGGACTACGGTTCCCTTCGTCAAATTTTCCCACGTCACTTGTGCACCCGGAGTCCGCTCGTTCACCTGGAACCATGTGAGCGATAGAACGGATTTGGCCATTGTCTTTCGCAGCGCACGCCTGCTTGATGATCGCGGCAATGTTGCTGATCGTCTGGTGATGAATATCAACGCTGGTCTTGAATTACTTGTAAGTAATCGTGATGAGTCGGATTTTCTCGGCTTGTGACCTTGTTGATCATGTTGTAGGAATCTCAAGATCTCGGAGACCTTGTCAAACTCACCCGGGAATTCATTCCATCTCCTGGAGTGGAGCGACCAGTTGAAGTGGTCATCAGATCTCCCTTCATGGCCATGAGATACCCAAAGAGCCACACCAGTGTATGTTGGCCCTTTATTGACTCTCTACGCGCCGCCCTCTAACCCATCTTTTCTTTCAGATTCGTCGGATTCAGATGAAATTCCGCAATGATTCTGACTTTCACATTGCCCTGAACGTCCTGAAGGATTTAGGCGTGATTATTAGTGACAGTGTGCCACCTCGATCAACTGTTACTCCAGCTCAACCAATTGTCCAATCAAATTCTGGTCGCAGTTCCGGAACCATGATTGGATCAATGCCTCGGCCGTCCTCGACAAGTGTGACCATTCCTAGTACCGTCAATAGGTCATTTGGACTCACTTCGAGTTCGCCTGCTCTTTTTGAGAATAACACGGTTCCTGCATCATGGAGCAGTACGAACCACTCTTCGATAGCTCCAATCAGCGGGCTGCCTTACTCTACTCCATCAATGACCCGTCCACTTTCGACATCAGCTCTGGCACCTCAAAGCTCCTTGTACTTCTCGCAGATGAATAAGGATGTAAGGCATCTCCTGGATCTTTTGATCTTCCATTGTCCCTTACTCTTGCTCTGCTGACTCGCTAATCGTCTTAGGTCCGGCCAGTATCGCTCCCTGGATTCCCAGACACGCTATCAAGAACACTGTCTGCGTCGCCATACTTTCATGGGGGGAACACTGGAAGCATGGCCGCAATCACTGAAGATCCTTTCGGTCAAAGTCAGTCGCGTCCAACACCACTCGAGTTCATCATTCCACCGAGACGCGAACTACCATTTCCGGCTGCCCCTCCTTCCCCAAAGCTTTCTCCCACCAAAAAGCCTTCCCCAAAGCCGAGGTGTGACACACAAGCTTCTACGCCGACCAGGAAACCGCCAAAGAAACGTATTGCAAGCCGAGTGCCACCCCCTGTAAGTCGCGTTCCACCGCCAGCGATGAAGGCTATTCAATCCCCAGACAAAGAGATTTCATCCCTTGCTGCCAAATCTGCACCTGCAGCTCGTGCAGCTTCAGCCGCCTCTGGGCTATTGTCTAAAGCAGCTACCGCCAAGAAGCGTACTCCAGCTGCCAATCGTTCAACATCTGCGAGTAAGCGCTCTAAAATGGTTGATTGCGCTACTCAAACTCGGACTCTATCAGGCCAAGACCACATGGCAATTCGAAAGGACTTCTCGGCACAAACCAATGCTACACTTAATTCTCGTGAAGTACTAACGCCTCCATCTCCCGAGTCGCCTCCTGAGAGCTATCTCAATGCTATCGACACATTCGTTGCCAAATCCAAGCTTCGACCCGCACCAAAAGAGCCCTGGCAATCACCAGGCTATGCAGATGCTGACGAGGCCACACGAGATGTAATGTTGAATGACTACATATGTGACAACCTCGATGACGCTGGATTTTTACAACTTTGTGAGGATACTGAGAAAGCTTGGATACGGATAGGGCTCGGGATGTGAAGATGATGTTCAGGATGGCAGATAAGCAGGAATTCAAAAGATCTACGAAGATCAAATACACTTTATCACTCAACAAATCATCGCTACACTCGCTATCTGGTCAAACTGATGCTCCATATTTTTAGCTAGTTCCGATCGCATTATATACCCTATTCTAGACCTCATGTATACAGAAATTCAACAAGATCAAACTGATCCTGACCGGTGAAATACGCTTCCCAGTTGTGCGATACGCGATCCTATTCAAGGTTAAGTAGGGTTTGTCCAAGCTATTCTGGAGAATTACGTTCTCAGTAAATTCCACCCTTTGCTCTTATCCTCATTGTTTAAACACTCTCATCGGTTCCACCTAGCAGCCGCGGGAATTGGATAACTACAGCTACCCTACCCCACGACCACAGCATTGAAGGCACGGCAGAGAATGGTTTCACCCCAAGATCAATTCAGAACCTCATATTTCCATTTCGTTGTGCAAAGTATTGAATTGTCATCAATCTATCAGCCTTGACGCGACATATCCTCGCTTCGCTAAGCGAGTCTGCCTGCGTAGCAACCGCATATGAGTAAATGAATACAATTCCTTACATACGAGCACTCTAAACCCGAGATCTTCCAGGCAAGTAGTACATATTGAAAAACCCATCTCTTCTAGCGTCTAGCATTCTAGATCTCCACTCCTTCACCACACTCTAAGCTCTAGACCCGCATATCTCCCTGTTCACGACCGACACATTCACTACCAAAACATTCATCATTCACCGTTCTAACCCTTGTATTCCACAATAGCCATTTTTGCTGCATCCAATAAGCGGCACAGGTCTGTCCGTAGACTTTTCGTCTAGTTCCCCTGCTGCGAGATGTCCGTGGCGGCGCCAGCTGGATCAGCAGTCTAAGACCAGTTCATCTTGGCTTATTTTTTGGGGGGGTTTTGGGGAGTGTTTCGGGTTGACTGGTAGGATTTTTGAGGGTCCTGGATAGCTTGGATAGATATATTTCACTCTGAATAAGGGGATCGCGTACCGCACAATGGGGACGCGTATTGATTTGGGGAAGTTGGGAATTCGGATGCCGTCCCACAGGAGAAACCCGGCGACAGAGAGACCTGAATGAGCATCGACAATGGAGGGGTTGATTGGTTGTGTAATGTTGTTTGGATGACGGAAAGAGTTGTTGCACGGCGCGATCTCTGGAATCAATGTGGGGAGGCTGGTGGGATGTAATATACCGTTTCAGCAAATCGAACCCTCTTGGGGATAGTTGAGATGTACGAACTAGCAGGTAATATCTTAGACTTCAACCACCGCTTTCTGATCTTGCGCAATCAGTTATCGATGCTTGCTCTAGTATTTGACTGAGCCAAGGTGAGCCAGCGCGACATGCCAGATGGGTGCTTTGATAAATGTGGGACACGGTACTAATATTGTAGCGAGCATAAGTTGGAGGTTCGATTTTTAATCATAATATTAACAAATTCGTTATTCATGGCGCTCAATACCTTGCTAAAATACACTACTAAAACACAATATTATTGCCCTTGCTCAAGCTGCCCCGATAGATCAATCGCTTGCCTCAAGGACCAAACACCAAAGCTCTAACCTCAATACTATCTCTCCCCACGGCTCCCTCAGGCGTCCTAGGATCCTTGAAAGCAGTATGCGGCACCCGACCACCCAGCACCTCGCTCCCATCCTTATACGACTCACTATCAAAACACTCCAAGAAAATCCTCTCATCATTCCTCATGCCACTCAAATAATGCCACTTCTGACCCTCATTAAACCGAATCCCCGCCGTCTCGCCCGTTCGATGCGGATATCTATGCTCGATGGGAATCAGATCCGCATCGTCCATCGTAGAGGATGATGCGAAGCCGAGTGGATTGGATTGCACGGGGCCGTTTAGGGGACGCCAGATGTTGATGATGCGGTAACGGCCTTGGAGGAGCTTTTCGGCTTCCTCGGGGACGTGTTGGTGCACGCGTGATGTTGCGGAATTCTTGGTCTGGTCGATGTGCACTCTCGTCACGGGTGCGCGATGGGCGTTTGCGGATGAGCGGCGGATGGTGTGGTCGAAGATGACTACGCGGTTGCTTCCTGGAACGTGATCGAGGAGGAGTTTCTCCACCTCGGGGTAGTAATTCTGCTTGATGGACTCGTCATCGCTGAATTCGCGTTCGGCGGATTCGGGGACGTTGGAGACGACTTTGAAGGCGTCTTTGTCGAGCGTGTAGAGGTCTTCCTGCCCGCGGATGTCTTTGATGGGGACTTGGACGTCGAAGTCGCCGTAGTTGCGTTCGGGTTGGCCGGCTGGAGGCGCTTCGACGAAGTTGAAGGGGATGGAGCCGTCGAGGGGGGGTTGGAAGTAGTTTAGGGTGACTGTTGTGTCGCCGCGTGGGATGTAGCTGGAGGAGACAGTTTCTTGTTGTTGTGGTGCTTCTGCTCGAGAGGATTGGGAGAGGTTGTGGGCTGGCGTAGCATATTGTGTAGCTGTCGCCATTGTATTTTGTTTATGAGATAGAAATAAACTTCGTGAAGCTTGTCGAATAGCGGGTATGGATCTTGCAATTGAAGTTCTGAACGTTGTGGTGGTCAATTGATTGTTCTGAGCTGAAGTTGATGCGGAAGTTGTTGTATTATTTGAATGCTTGAGATGTTGTTTGTTTGAATTAGCTCACAAGAAGCGGGCAATGGGATATAAGTAGTCTGGCTATGGTAGTGTTGTCTAAGTTCAATAAGTGTAACTATCGTTTGTAAGCTGTCCCACGTCATTCTGATCTTAGAAATACAGTCAGTCTTAGGTTGAATAACGCAAGGCGAGGGAGCCGAAGCCTTGACATCAAAACGTTTGCTGATTGGTAAAAACCACTAGAACCGTCAATTACATTACCTTTTTCCTCACCGTAGTAGCAAATCACATCATTTCTTTCCCTTGATCCGGTTTGGAATCCTCACCTGGGCACCTGCTTAAGTAAGTTCTTTACGCCCTTTTGTCGGGTTTGTCAAAATGCGGAGAAACCAGAGGGTGGCGATATATTGTTCGGAAATATTTCGGTAGCTACTTTGGGGTATCACGTGGCTGGGTGGTGGGCAGTTTCAAGCCGATAGAGCTAAGCCTAATATGTCCAAAGGTAAACACAACATTGAATCAGGAACAGGGTCGATCATACACAACTTTATGAGACGTTCGCATATTATGCAAATTTCCAAATATACAAAGCATCAACATCTAAAAGTATTGTTCGTGACGCGTTAATGAATTTCTCACCGACGCGATGTCTTCTTCACCAGACCCTCTCAACAATTCTCCGACATTTCATGGGACAACTAAGACGCGACGGCCATCGAAAGCTCGACAGTCGCTCCCACCGCCTCAAACCAGCTCACCAAAGAAACAGACATTCGAATTAGATGTCGGAGACCAACTTTCACCCCACAAAATAAGAGTGACAGTTGAGGCTGGGGAGTCTGATGCGGAGAATGTTTATGGAAACCAGTATGAATTGGAGGATGCCTCTCCCTCGACTGCACGCGCGCCCAAGAATCGAAGACGAACGAGAACCACCACAACTACAGTACCTGTCAAAGGACTTTCTGATGACGAGGATAATGCCCAGTCTGCTACGACGCCTAAGAGAGGGAGAGGTCGACCAAGAAAATCAATTGGAACTCCTGTGCCTGGAAAGAAGCGAGGACGTGTGACTACTCCTACGCGCAAGGTCAATACTCGAAGGAAATCCTTCGGTGAGGTAGACAATGATGAAGAGGATGCCTCATTCTCGATCGGCCAGAACGTCGAAATAGGCAGAGGAAACTCCAGGTCGAAGTCTCGAGCAAGGAAATCATCCCAACGGAGTGCAGGAAAGGCAGCATTAGAGGCGAATGTAGCACCAAGCACAACCACGAGGCGACGTCTTCCTAGAGACTCAGTGGTGGAGGAGAGTGTACTGTCGGAGAATCAGCGTACGACGTCAAAATGTTTGAGTGGGAGTGAGGAGCCTTCTGCTGATAGTGAGGGGACTGGGCTTCCATCAGCTGTCAACAGCCCTTCGGTATATTCTACAATCAGGTCAACAGCTACTGTTGATGAGGGGTCCGGTGATGTGGTTATTGCGAGATTTCATCCTGGAAACGAAACACCCCGGAAGACGGGATGGTCAAGTCCACGGAACTTTGATGCTTCGCATTTGCAGGACGCCGAGCTAGACATGGAGGATGAAATACCGAGCCCCATGCAACGTGCTGAAGAAGATTTTATTGACCCCGGCGATATCGAACCACGTCGTGGTTCAAGTTCATCTCAAGGAGAAGTGCATCATGAACGCGAAAACGCCAACATGTCTGAGGAGGATGAAGAAGGCGACGGCGAGCCTAGGGAATTCGATACCATCATGGAGAGCGAAGGATTTAGCATGATATCCGTGGATTCAGTACAATCTCTTCAACAGTTGCGCAGTAGTCCACTGGAACCGGCCGTGATTACACGACCTGAAACCCGCGCGAGAAACAAAAGTATCCTGTCCTTGATGGAAACAGCAGATGGGGCAGAGGACTCCTTTGGCAGCATTCCTCAAGATGTATTGGAAGCGGCTAGTCCCAAGAAGCTCCAGGAGCCAAATTCCGCTAAATCTTTGGGCGCAAAGATTATTGCTCAGGATAGCGAACCGCAAACTTCTGCTCGAAAGACACATGTCTCCAGATTCATGCCAGTCCACCAGTCTCGCTTAGAAGATTCTTTCTCTAGCATTGCACCAGATGTTCTCGAAGCGGCTACACCAGGGAAACCACTTCCAAAGAAAAGCTTTATAGCGGCAACAATTAAGCACGACAATGTCTATGATGACTCGTTCTCTGCCATAGCAGGTTCGATACTGGAAGCAGCTACCCCAGCTGCAAAACAGAAAGTGCCTTTCGATAGCAAAAGTCCTGCGCCAGATCCCTCGAGCACCGACAATTTAAATGTACCCGGGGTCAAAAAAAGTTTGTTTCCATCTCATGCTCTCAACAACACGAGCCCCAGAATGCTCACTCCTGAAGAGACCCCATCTCCTCCCCGCTCGCCATTAACTAAATCCTCTGTCCCCACGGCTGCAACACCTGCTGAATTGCACGAACCAGCTCTAGATGATGAAATGGGCAACGAGACATCCGCAATGTTTTCTCAAATGGCGTCGTCTCCTCCCTCAGTTGCGCCTCGAAGATACACGTATACCGCTCATCTACGCCAGCACCGCCAACTGTACCCAGAAACGACTGAGACCCCGTCTATCATATTTTCCTCGCCGTCGTTGCCTCCGCCGATCTTACCAGCCAAAGAACAAATCACACATGCTCAGGGTTCATCACTAAGCAACAGACCAATACTGTCTCCAATTGCGAAAGCGGGCCAAATTTTGCAAGACGTTGTTGTACCAAGTTCGTCATCCAGATCTCGATCACAAAGTCTGGGCAGTCCATTCAAAAGTCCCGCTGCCAGCAGAACTTCTTCTAGCTCTACTCGTGGTTCTCAGGCTTCTCCGCGCGAAAAGTCTTTGCCGAAAGTCTCTCTTAACGCAAATTTTGTGGCCCTGTCCTCGGATCAATCGGAGTACACTCGATCTGGTAGTCATGAGGATCCTTTTAGCAATAGCAACCAGACTCGCGCTCATCGGTCGCCTTCCTTGCAAGACAAAGAACGATATAGCCTTGAGCTACCGGGCACAAGAGCTCGCCCAGATCCACGTATCGCTAGTATCAAATCAAAATCCGACCAGATTCGTAGTGACGATGCAATGAGCTGGCAAGCCGAAGAAGAAATTGACATCAACCAGAGACACGTATCAAAGGAAAACCTCACTTCAGAACAGAGATGGGCTGCAGAGAGAGCTGAGATCAGTAAGCAGATCTCCTCTGCCAGATCAGAAGATGTGATTGTCATCGAATCTGATGCAGGAGACGAATCCGACCTAGTTCAAGACGAAGATGAGGATTTTGGATTATTGTTGGAGACTATGGGCTCATCTTCTCCAGTCCCGTCGCAAACTCCAGGCCAGTCGGAGGTGTCTGAGGTTAAGGGATTATCAGAGAGACCACGACGCAGTAAAATCCCCAGTCCCTGGCGGAAGAACAGTAAACGTCTTGTTTACACCGATGAATCATCAAACGTGCCATCTGGCGTTCAGAAGCGTCCGTCTTTTGCAGGTGATATTATAGATGGCACTGCTTTAAAGCCTGTCACAGCGAGGCGTATCACGATTGACCACCAACAGAGCGATGATATGGAAGATGCAGATCTTTCTGGGTGGCAGATACCACAGAAATCAAACTTTAAGCCTCGAGCACGCAGCAACAGTAATGCTCTGGACCTGTCCGCGCTTCTCGGAAACTCCCCACCAACTAAGCTCCCGGTATTAACAACCAGCTCCCAGTGGCAGTCAAATCCAATGCGCCAAAGCGATTCGAAAATCCAGTCGCTGGATTCCGAGAATCTTGAAAGTACTGGAATGGATGAGTCTCGTTCCGATTGTGGAATATCGCTTTCTCCAATCCCCCAAAAGATGGGCTTCGCCCCCAGATCTCGTAGCGAGGCGTCGCAGTTCATGGAAACGACACCAGCTAAAGAAACACTGTCTACCTTATTTGCCGACATCCCTCAAACAGCGTTGCAGCCATTAGGTACGACTTCTCCAAACAGAATCAACGTTCCTATCTCGAAAACCACATCGTCAGTTCAGCCTTCGCCTCCAGAAAATCTCTACGATGCCAGTCCCCTCCTCTCATCTTCTGCCGAGAAGGAAAACCAGGAAATCCAAGGCAGAACTCTGAAATGGACCGAGGACATCCGTCTAAGTTCGAATACTGAAGTACAATCCTCCATATCGCCGACAAAATCATGCCTTCGCTCTCCTCTAAAAACCCCTTCCGCAATGAAAACACTAGGTCTGGAGTCACCAAGCAAGGCAGTCGCATTCGTCTCATCTTCTCCCATCCCACCCTCGCCTCAACAACCACTTTCTGCAACAAACTGGTCGAAAGACCACTGGCTTCTCCTAGAATCAATCCTCAAGACTTGGGAGCATTCTTCACCAAATCAGGTCGGAACAAGAAGACATTCTACGCGAGTCATATCTCGACTGTTGGGAAGGACTGTTAGAAGCGAAGGGGAGAGTATGGTTATGGAACAGTGGCATCTGGAAGTCGTGGACGAGTTTCGTGGGAGAGTGGCTGGTTGGGATGAGAAGGTTGTTGCGATGAGAGTTTTTGCGCTAGTCGTTGGGGAGAGGAAGAGAAGAGAAAGGGAAGTGGCTGGGAGGGCATGAGTACTGTTGTGGGAGAAGTTACGAGTGGGCGGAGTATGTGTATGGATTGTGGGATTGAACAGGATTAAGAGGGTAGGAAAGGATGATTGGAAAGCGGCGTGGCGGTGTATCGGAAGATGGGAACATATATCAGATTGTAGATTTTGGGGAATCGGTTGGATGAAGGCGTTGCATTATGATTGTTCTTTAAAAGCACGAGCGAATACCCAATGCGGTCATTTCATTTCGAAATATTCGCATGCTCGAAGTCTTGTCTGAGCTTCAGCTCGCTAACAGATTTGGTTCTCATAAGGTTTATCATTCATCTCACTTTGCCAGTCCCCAAATAGGCGCCTCTATGGTACAAATTATACTCCGCGAGTGATCTTCTATTCGCTTTTACCATCCATCCACTTTACTCCAGCATAGACGCTTGGTTCGTGTACAACACATCAACCACGCTGCTCAACTTTTCAATCGTAGATAATGCAGCGTCGTACCCTTCATCTCTCTCCGTCTCATCGAAAATGATCAGGCACCCCGCTCCTTGATCTAAGACACCAATGATGACTTTGTCGAGGATCATTTGCGAAAGCTTGCGCTCGACTTGTTGGGTGTCCAGACCGACCATCTTGGCAATGTGCTCGATTTCCACGCGCGAGAAGGGCTCGATGACTTTGATTAGGTTCTGCTCTAACATGGCATCGTAGAGACGGCGCAGATGATTGCGGATAAATGGATCGCTGCCGAGTTCGTGGCGGTAATCGCCTAGTGCTTTCTCGTATTCTTCTAGAGAGCGGTTGGAGTGTGCGCGTGCTACGGCTTTCATCGCTTCGAGGTTCTTTCCGGCGTATTTCAGAGCTTGCTTGGAGGTCATCAGTTGATTGACGTCGTCTGCCAGATTCAACATGATCTTGCATAGCAGCATGTACTGTAATGCTGCAGTCGCCTTCTCTGGTTCGTCTTGGGTGTGGTATCCATCGAGGGCTTCGATGAAGTATGAAAACGCGGTGTTGAAATCTTTGTCTTCGGCATGTAATTTCCCAGATTGCATATCCAAGCCAGCTTGTAGAAGTGGAGGTGTGTAGACAGATGCGGCGCTCGTACGGGCACTTGTAAGTGCTGCTCGACCCTTGGCTACATTTCCCAACGCATGGTAGACCCGCGATTCCAGGAGCTGAACCTCAACGAGGACAAGTTTATCGTCGAGACGCTTCAGCTCTTTCAGAAGGCTGTTAATGAGCGTCAGAGCATCGTAGTATGACTGCTTCACCATGTAAAGGGCGACGAGACGTGTTTCGAGGTTCTGGCGAAGGAAGCCTCGTCGTTCGGAGGTCGCCCATTCAATACATGACTTGGTGACGGATATCTGAGTGTCTGTGGTGTTTGGGATGGCATGGAAGAGATCAAGGAGTTGTCGGACTAGACAAAGATAACGTGTCAGCTCTCTAATCTGGCAAATATACCATTATAATCGACCAAGAATTCATACCGAGTTTCGCAGTCTTTGCCTTAGCAAATGAGGATAACACTGTCCGACTCTTGGTAATCAGTTCTACTAAATCATCTACCCTCCTAGGAAATATGTTAATGGCTGTCTTGGGAATCTGCGAGGCGTAATTACTCACTTCTGATCCCGATATATCTCTCCCAAACTGACCAGCGCAGTCTCATATTCTCGTACTGCGGCATCTGAGGTTACTGAAGGTGGTTTTGAGATGATATCTTTATATTGCGATTCGGCCTTCTTTGGATCCGTCTTCTGCAACTTCTTAGCCTCCATTATCTTTGCTGATTCTGCTGGCGCCATTGTTGGATATGATTTGACAGTGCGAGATGTCGAAGTGTTTATATGTTGCAGCTTGCGCATATAGCAATGCCTGAAGCTCGGGCCACATATCGGAGAATGAATGATCCGTCCGACCACTTTTTTCCTAACGCCTTGCGAGTTTTCTTGACAAGGGTCTGAGAACATTTGTACAGTAGCAATGAATTGAGCACAAGATGGTATGTGGATTCGGAACTCAGTCTACTCCTACTAATGATCATTCTTCTAGAAAATCAAAGCTCTAAGTCGGCCAGTCGCATCGGCGCAGGCTCCGGGGTCTGATGTCGCAAGACAGCCCCGCAATCTCGATCCGGCCCTCCATCCTTTTGAAAGAGCAAGAGAGTATACTCGAGCCCTCAATGCCACCAAGATGGAGCGCATGTTTGCTGCGCCCTTCATTGCGCAACTGGGAAAAGGTCACGTCGACGGAGTCTATACCTTAGCGAAAGACCCAAACTCGTTACAGAGGTTCGCAAGTGGTAGTGGTGATGGAATTGTGAAAGTCTGGGATTTGACAACTCGAGAGGAGATTTGGAACACGAGCGCCCACGAGAATATTGTCAAGGGAATGTCATGGACTCGCGATAAAAAGCTCTTGACTTGCGCCAGTGATCGATCGATTAAATTATGGGATCCGTATAATACATCTGCAGGAGCAGCACCAACTGCTAGCTGGCTTGGAACGAATGCTTTTACGAGTCTGTCACACCACCGATCAAGAAATGCTTTTGCTGCTTCGTCTGGTGTAATTTCAGTTTATGACCTGGAAAAGAGCTCCGCGCCACCGGATGTTCTGAAGTGGCCAAGTACCACTGATACCATTACCACTGTATCCTTCAATCAAACAGAGACCTCAATTCTAGCTTCTGCAGCGACTGATCGATCCATTGTTCTCTACGATTTGCGGACTTCCATGCCGCTAGCGAAAACAATCCTAAATTTCGCTTCAAACGCCATTTCGTGGAATCCTATGGAGGCTTTCAATTTTGCGGTAGGGAACGAGGATCACAATATATACAGTAAGTGTTGTACCAGATCCCTATTAACAACAAAGCTAAAGTTCCTCAGTCTTCGACATGCGAAAAATGAACAGAGCTCTGAACGTCTTGAAGGATCATGTTGCAGCTGTCATGGACGTTGAGTTTAGTCCTACAGGAGAAGAGCTTGTCAGTGCTTCTTATGATCGAACAGTGCGGCTTTGGAGCAGGATGAAGGGACATTCCAGAGACATATATCACACAAAACGAATGCAAAGAGTGTTTTCAGCCAAATGGACCCCAGACAGTAAGTATATACTTTCAGGCTCGGACGATGGAAATATACGACTGTGGCGAGCCATCGCCTCAAAGAGAGAAGGCATGAAATCAGCAAAACAGCGGCAGGCATTAGAGTACAACGAAGCTTTGACTGAACGATACTCTCACATGCCCGAAATAAGGCGTATCAAACGCCACAGACATACCCCTAAGGTGGTGAAGAAAGCTGGAGAGATCAAGACCGAGGAGCTCAAGGCCATCAAGCGGAAACAAGAGAACGAACGGAAGCACACGAAGGCACAATTTCAAAAGCGACGAAATGAGCGCGAAAAGATGGTTTTGGCAGCGGAAAAGTGATAGCACCCTTGGATCGGCGTATTTGGTAGGACGGCGTTTGGGTAGCATGAGCATTTACAAGGCGCTGGAAAGGGTTCAAAACCTCGGGGTATACCAATACGCCATATTAGGATCATTAAGAAATAACAATCTGCCAGAACAGTGGCTCCATGGACGTTGCTGTATCACAACAAACTTTACAACCCTACCTCACGGTATTGATGAGACGCCCCAGCAATTGATGTACATTTGTTGAATGGTTGTATGTACCCTTTAGATTTCGATTGTGATGGGGTAGCTGGTGCGGCCAGAGGAGAGTGGTATGCTTTACTATGCTACGATACATGGCTAATCCAAAAGGGCACTTTACTACAGCAAAATACGACTATTTGTGTGAAGAAGGTCAATATATTACGTGGACAATTTGACTTAAGTGAAGCGCTAGGGCTTTGGCAATGTCACTTCTAACGCAGAGTCGGCCGACTTCCTATGAAATGCAGTCAGCCACTTCGAGTGACTAGTCAATTCGTAAGCATTTATACATAAGTCTCGATATTGTCCCAAATGTCGCTATCAACGCCAATGATGCTCCCACCTGAACTCCCACAATGCAACTCAACTCTTCATCTCCTGCTTTGGTTTGCCTGTGGTTAGATCATTCGCCGAGCTCCATTGCAGATGCTTCCTCTTTAGTACTTCTGTGCTTCCTGGCATCCATGGCTACACGCTCTGCTTTCTCGTCCGGTTGACCTAATACTTTACAGATGACATTCAATATGTCTTCTTGGTCCTCCTCTCCTGGAAATCGCTCATCCATCTCCTCCACGATGGTGTTCAAATTAGCCGCCTTGGTAGGTCGAAGGTTCAAAATCATAATAATCTCTCCTTTGGTGAAGTCCCAAGGTCGCAAACCTTCAAGAAGCTTTTTGATTGTGCCTTCATTATAAGGGAGCGGTTTGCACCCGAGAGGCGAGGGTGCTTCACGAAGTGATTCAAGCAACTATACAATACTCAGCCAATTGCCGTTGCAAAGATTTAGAAATTGTTTCGCACCTCATGTGAGAGAGTTGCAAGATTGCCTGGTCTTCTATCTCCCGGGTCATTCTTTGTGCGCTTTCCGTCCTTTCCCTTTACCGCTTTCAGGCGTTGAACCCGCTCTTCCCTCCGACGTTCATAGCGTTCCTCTTGATTCACAAGATGTGTGTAGACTTCGTAATTTGTTAGAACTGCCGATTGGGCTTCCAAGATCTTCATGGCGGTGATGCTCCAGGCTGGGCAGTCAGACGCGGGCTGGGCATACGATGCAAGAATGAATTGCGAACGCTGTGATATGGATGGTGGTCGGACAGTCGAGATTCCCGATTGTAAGATTTTCTTTTGCTGACCTACCCGAGGTGGACGCGACGTCGTTTCCTTTCAGCCTTGCTTTAGCCTTGCATCGATACTCCTTCATAGCAAGAGCCGCTAGCGCAATTTGGGTTTAGCTGGCGTTTCTTGGGAACGTTTTTCCTGAAGCTTTGCACCGCACGTAGCAATCGACAAAAACTTTTCACATTATTCACAACACCAAGCACTAAATGGATTATACAGCCCCGTATCAACTTCTCACCCCTCCGCCGTTATCATAGCCCTCGTTAATCTGCCAACTCCTCCTTGTTTCGACGTCCTACTCGCGTATACAGAGCCTGCCTTGCTTTCGCCATTCTTTCGTCACTAAATCGCTGGTGCCCGTCGACCGCCGACTTAGGTACTGAAGGATTTCCCGCACCCCACCGACTTTCCCTCCTCACTCTCCATCGCACATACTCGTCCTCCCGGAAGCCCTCATCATGGTTCGTAACATTGTCGTTCTTGGGGGCAATTCTCACCCTCAACTCATCCAAACTGTTTCCGACATCCTCGGCGTTCCCCCCTGCAATCGGATCCTGAAGAAATTCTCGGTCGGAGAAAGCCGCTTAGAGATACAAGATTCTGTACGTGGGAAAGATGTCTACATCATTCAATCCGGCGGTGGAAAGGTGAACGATAACTTCATTGATCTCTGTATCATGATCTCAGCCTGCAAAACGGGGTCTGCCAAGCGTGTCACAGCAGTTCTCCCTCTTTTCCCATATTCGCGACAACCTGATGTACCGTACAACAAAGCCGGAGCTCCCCTGTCAAAAGCCCCCACCGATATCAATAGGAACGATTTTACTTTTGAGAGCCGACCACCCACTCCAAACCCCTCCCATCCGCAAAGTCAGGGTCTAACGAATGGCTCTGAAGCATTACATAGGAAATTGGCCAAAACCTCCCTCGATCAGCAGAACGGCAATACATACACCAATGGCATTACTCCAAGACGTTCTGACACCGCCGACTCTCTTCAATCCTTGACCAATGGTCGAGACCGGAACGGCTCAACAGGCTCCATTAATGGTTCTCAATCTGGAAACCAGACCTTTACAACTCATGATTATGAGAACCAAGCCACAGTGAACAAGGGCATATTCAACCCAAAGCCAGGATACAAGCAGTGGGTTGCGCAGGCCGGTACACTCGTTGCAGACCTCTTGACATGTGCGGGAGCAGATCACATTATTACCATGGATCTTCACGATCCTCAATACCAAGGATTCTTCGATATTCCAGTAGACAATTTATATGGCAAGAGTATATTGAAACGATATATCCAAACAAATATTCCAAATGTCAAGGATGCTGTCATCGTCAGTCCTGATGCAGGTGGTGCAAAGAGAGCAACCGCGATTGCAGACGATCTCAATGTGGAATTTGCATTGATTCATAAGGTAATAAATCCTATAGTCCTAAACTTGCGCAAACTCATTTCCCCTAGGAACGTCGTCCTACTCGTATCACCGACCGCCAGAATGCCACCATGATGCTCGTTGGAAATGTTGCAAACAGAGTCTGTATACTAGTGGATGATTTGGCGGATACCTCGAATACCATTACAAGAGCTGCAAAGCTCTTGAAAAAAGAAGGAGCAACTCATGTTTATGCCCTGCTCACACATGGCATTTTCAGTGGCGATGCCATCGCTCGGATTAACGCCTCAGCTCTTGACAAAGTTGTTGTGACCAACAGCGTTCCCCAAGAAGAGCACCTCCGCTTGTGCCACAAGTTGGAAGTGTTGGAAGTTGGCGGTGTCTTTGCTGAGGCAATTCGTCGGGTCCACCACGGAGAATCCATCAGTGCCCTTTTCTGGGACTAAAGATCGTAGGCTGCAGGCGTCTTTGGGGCGCGTTTCATATTTTTCTGTTCGGAGAAAGGTTGCATTCATTTTTCGGCGTTGAGAGGAATCAATGGGTGTTGGCTATCTGTGGTATTGAGCTCCGCGATATACCTTGCCTACCGTGTGCCAGATACAATTGCTATACCCATCATCCCGCTCTGCGGATCATCACACTGACTTCCCTATGATCTCGGATGGTTAGACAGCCATGTATTGGCATCCACTGAACGCTTTCCCAAGTGCTGGTACGAGCGATGTGGCACGATGCATTATTTTCTGTTAATAGGAAACAATATAGAACAATAGATGTCGGAGTAGGATATTATGCTTGATTCTGAATAAGTGATTTTCTCGTATGGTCGCGTGCCCATGACGTTTTTTAGGGTTCAACCTGTTGCCTGCCCAGGTGTCACTCTCGTAGCTTCAAAGGTAATTAGTAACTCGGGGCGCCCGCACTCGGTAGCTTGCTTTACTTTCACCACGTTGCATTCCGCTACTAGTAGTGATGTAACTTTATATCGTCGTTTGATGTTTTCTTTCGTCCCATCACGAGAAAATGTTGTCTGCCAAAATGGTATGACGTTCGAACCTCGTATTTACCGGGTCTTCTTGTTTAAGCATCATGCGCGTGGACATATTCTACATCCTTCTCCGTCGAAGTGCAATTGTTCATTCCGAAGTGGACACGGCGACATAGCCACCATCAAAATAGAACTTCTATGACATTTCTTTAGACTTTCCAAGCCTTCCGATCTTAGGGTCCTGAAACTCATCCAATCTAATAACCTCTTCATGCGACCCATCATACACCCAAAATAGAACCTATAAGCTCTCCTCTAAGCGAGATCTCAAGAGGCTCCCGCGGACATCGCGACATCGTGTTTTCAGACGATGCTATTTTCATGACTCCGTTTAACGCGGTTTTGTGGGTGCTAATTATCACGAATTACGCGAATAGGGTTTCGAAGTGTAGATCTTGCGATATACGAGGCGATCGGCAGTCAGTTGTCTAGTTCTACTGGCATCCGCTCGGCTAATTCGTGGATGGCGGGGTGAGGCTCAGGGATTTGTGGACTCACCAATCGATGAGTTGGACAGGACGATGGGTTTTGAGCTAGTGTGACGTCATTGTTGGCTTTACGAGGATTCTGATGTAATATTTCAACTGCTGTTATGCAAAGTAGGTGACTGCCGACGACTCCCGGGTTTAGTGGCTGTTGTGGCCTGCAGTATTTGGTATGGTGTTACAATGTACACAGGCGCGCACTACTTGATTTACGTAGGACAGCATAGGATCATTGATCTTTTTAAGCGAAAGCTCCATGGTCTTGTCGTATATTCTGTCTTTAGAATGCATGCCAAGTCGTATATTCCAGCGAGTTCAGAAGGCACCGGGAATATTAAGTTCGGTATGGCGGGGCTACAAGGAATGATACGAGAACTTGATGATCGGGATCAACAGCTGTGAACGAGCGTTCCACTTTGTGGTTGGGGGTGGTGATGTATAAGTATTTGCAGATATCTCTTGTTTGAACATCAGAACAACTCCAACCATCTTCAATACATCACAGCTACAATTCTCTATTCACAAAACCGACATCACATTCAACACCCAATACCACTTCAAAATACTCATATTCACTCCGCCATGTATACCAAATCTCTCATCACCGCAGCTCTCGCCGGCCTCGCCGTTGCAGTACCAGTAGCTCGAGACACCCCAGACACCATCTCATTAGTAGCCTCCCACAGCGGCAACATAAACGTCCACCTCCGCGGCATCACAGTAAACGCCTTTAAATTCTGGATCGGCAAAGACACAAGCACAACCTGCATTCCAAATGCTGGTCCATGTCCAGGTGAGCAAGCCCATCTCAGCAGTTCATCCACCAAACATTCTAATACAACCACAGAAAACCCATCAACACAACTATCCATCTTACCCTCCGGCACCACCGCCTCTATGAACGTCGAAGTCACAGGCGGCCAGCAAGTCTACGTCGCCGGTGATGGATCCCTAAGTGTAACATCACCACACTCCGTCAACACTGGCGAAAACGGACTACTCGCACCGTTCACGTACAATCAAGCTACTGTTGAAGGCGGTGTTGGAACTCTTGAATTCAACAATGCGAGCTTCTCGGCTTGTCCTGATGGCACCGAGGCGGGTGTTTACCAGATTTTCGCTAATGGATCGCCGGGATTCGTGGCGGCGGATGGGTGTATTGGAGTTGGTGTTACGACGGCTGTTGTTGATAGCGTGCCTGTCTATGCATATTCGTAGGAAATTTGTTGGACGATGGTGAATTTTGGATGTGGAGGATGTGTAATGTATAGAAGTGTGTTTTTGTTGTTTTGGAGAGGATGAGCTTTGGGGTTTGCTGCATTAGATATACCCGACCGACTTTCATTAATAATATATAAAATAGATGAGAAGTATTGTATATATAGAACATTGCGATACAACTTCAAGAACTGTGCTGAAACTTGTTTGCGGCAGCTTAATCTTTGGCCTTAATTTGCCAACTCTATGTTGGGTATGATATTTATTCGCTAAAGTCAAACGGTATCTTGAACACAGAGTAGATTTGGACTCACAGTTTCAGACCTCATTTGAAGGGCGAGAAGATAGTGAAAATATAGTAGACAATTGAAGGCCTAAGCAACAAGACAGAGCCGTAACTCCAAAACCCTTTCCGTGTCCGTGGATTCTCCAAATCATAAAACAAAAGGTATCGAGTCGTGTTGAACAACAATAAGCCAGCTTTGATGATGGCCATATTCAGTCCCACTCTGGCGTTGGAGAAAGCAACGTCACTTCTGAGTACGGAGTGATGCTGCGGTACTCTGAAATCGGAGTTGGCGACAGCAACTCTGGAGAGCCAGGAAATGCATCGAGTGATGCAGGGGTGTAACCTGGGGTTGAAAATGGAGTCCATTCTGAATCCATGGGCATAGGAACTTCCTCGAGGACTGAAGAAGCACTGTACTCCGGGTATGGAGTCGAAGAAAACTGGATTCTCAAGACTTCCTCTATGGTCGTCGGCGTTGAAAAGGGATATTCCCGTGGGAATGTCGCCAGTGGATCGATTGGTAGACGAGGCGAGGGAGAGAACGGAGTTGGATTGCGCTCCAAAGACGAGAAACGATATGCCTGAGATGGCGATTGTGGCAGAGGAGAGGTCGGGAGGCGTGGCGAGGGAGAAAACGGAGTTGGATTGTGCTCCAAAGAAGAGAAACGATATGCCTCATATGCCGACAATGGTAGCGAAGAAGTAGGCAAGCGTGACGACGGGGAGAGTTGATGGCTCGGAGTCGTGCTGGTCATTGGTGTAAGAGCTGGAGACGGGAATTCTTCGTCGTCTCCAGTCACATCACTGACCACAAAAGATGGGACCACATAAGATAGACTCTCGGTGTATCCAGCTCCAGGGAATACTGGTTCCCCGATGAACAATGCAGAGGGAGATCTGCCGCGTTCTGAAGTATTCGCCAGTTGATCACCGGCAGAAAGTTGCTCTTCCATATTTTGGATATCCAGTAATTCCTGGATTCTTCGATGCTCCTCGAGAAGCTCGGAAGGGTTAAGGCATTTGATGCGACGGAATGTCTGTTGGGATGGCATCTTGTAGTTGGTTATGGAAAGCGTTTTTTGTTAGTACTCTAGTACTGATGATGGAGTTAATAGTTAGAGTATCTGAGGAATTATAGCTGTAGATGGAAACGAAATTTGGTCAATGTCACGATATAGAGGTGTGCGAGAAGAATAAAATCAATTGGGAGGAAAAGAGAGAGAGAAGGGCAGAGAGGGAGGGGGGATTATAAAGTACTTGAAGACTCATCTAGTCAAAAAAACATCCAGCTGAGGGGCACTTCCTTCGATGAGGCCGCCTTTCTAGATGGCTTCAAGATGAGTTCTAGGTAAGCTCTAGATCGTGTCTAGATCATCCCTAAATAGATCCTAAATCACGCAAGTGAGCCTCATGATGTAATAGTCTTCTTTCTACCTGAGGGAATCCTATGGAGCACTTGCCCGACCTGATATCGGATGTCCCATTCTGGCCGTTTGAACCTTGACGGTGTCTGTAAGGCAATGGCGAATGGCCTATTGAGACCAAGTTGCAGCAGAATTTTCAAGGCCCCGACTAAATATCGTTAAATCATCAGATGGTGAGTCGAAGTGTGGTAGAGAAGTGTGGTAGAGAAGTGTGGTAGAGAAGTGTGGTAGAGAAGTGTGGTAGAGAAGTGTGGTAGAGAAGTGTGGTAGAGAAGTGTNGAGAAGTGTGGTAGAGAAGTGTGGTAGAGAAGTGTGGTAGAGAAGTGTGGTAGAGAAGTGTGGTAGAGAAGTGTGGTAGAGAAGTGTGGTAGAGCAATTGCGAATCTTTGGATAGACTCTTGGCGCAACAGCTCCAACAAGCTGTGAGACTTGGCGTCCAATCTGTACGACCAAGTATGCAATTCCGAAAGAAGATCATTGGCTCCAGCTACAATCAACTTTCCTCGGATTTTCTTACATATTCGGAATCCGCAGCTCAAGGGCTACAAAATGCAACTTTCAGATCGTTGTTTAACCGAAATTTGAGCAGTTGACGTGACATTGGTCCAAGCATGCAAGGTACGGCGATTCCTTGCAGGATGATATGCGCACCCCCTACATGAACTGCGCGACACCTCGATCCACACCTATCAACAACTTCAAAGAACACAATACCCCAGCTCACTCGTTGAGTTACACCTTTTGACTTAAAAAGGGAAATTCTGGTCCTAGCTGATAACTCTCATTTGCTATCTCTAATCGTAACTCCTAACCAACCTCACCCCCACCGGAGGCTCGTGTTTATAGCTAAGGAACAATAAAGTTGTTCTCGTGGAGTTTTGCCAGACAGCCAGGCCCAGACCAAACGCATAGGCTGATAGGGTGCGCGTATCAATACCCGGTTCCTTGGCCAGGCTTTAGCGAAGACTCTAAGAACAACTTACCCCTCCAACCCCACTTCGCGCTGGCCATCCCTCTCCATCTTTTCACAGAGCCGCAATGCAAGCTATCCAAGGTTGGATTTTATTCCATCGATTAGCTAGCTTAGATATCATACTCACTTATGAGCTATTCTTCTCCGAGCGACTTGAGAATGGTGAACTCGACCTAGAAAACTCTGCACGTACTTACCATGGTTTTCTTCCTAATTGGGAGATTCTCAACATGTACAGCCCCCCCTGGGCCTATGGATTACGGGATGAGTTGATGACGTTCCCTGATATCGCCGCCTGCACTTCTCAATCATGATATATGAGTCGTCTTTCGCTGCTGTTCACTCGTATACGTATCCTGTTGCCTTCACGTTCACATAATTTCATATACCAAGCTCGACCCAACTTAACGTCCTTCGTACCAGACACGTTCAGGATGACAGCAGACATGATTGTCCTCAAACTTGATAAATGTGGCGGTACGGTTACTCACAAGGGAAATGAATTCTCCCCTTGTATCACCAGATTTGAGAAGGAAGCTGAACCTCCCTCCCTTTTGTAAGCCTCGCCTGCTGAATCGTTTTAGCGCAATATACAGCTATACAGCTATACAGCTATACAGCTATACAGTACGATGCTAACATATCTTAGCGATCCGCAGCCCGCCGTCGCATTACGTGTGTCTCTACCTGGAGAAGACCGCGAGCAACCTCCCAGGATTATCCATAAGAACTTTCTCGATTACTACTCTTCGGTCTTTGACGCAATCTTCAATGAACCCTTGCTCGGACTTGACATCCAGGAGATCCGACTTGAGACAGATTTTGCTGATGTTTTCGGGATATTCGTCGAGTGGCTGTACCAGCAGGGAATAATTCCAGGCGAGCGGTTCTATCTCCCGATTCCTGCTGGCGGCATCGAACTTAATTCCAGGGCGCATTTTGGATCTGTTTGCGAGCAAATGATCCGACTTTGGTTACTCGGCGGTCAGCTTATGATACCAAAGCTCCAGAACCATGCTTTGAGTATATTGAATGAGTTCCGGGAACGACGAATCACCTTGCCAAAGAAGTGTTTCCATCTCGTATACAAGAACACGATCCCAGGAAGCAAGCTTCGTCACTACATTGTCGACACATGGAACCCTACCATAGACATGTCGAACCCAGATCACTTTCCACGCGAGATGTTGATCGATCTGGCTTTAACGCGGGTGAGATTTTTTTACTTTGGCGGTCTCGTAGAATTCGCCGTTGAAGATCTGGGACCATATGATGTCGATGAAGGGGCGAGCAAACGGTTTGCCATGAAGAGGAAATCTCGTTCTGATTCCGGGGAGTCAGACTGCAAGAGGGAAGTTGAGGAAGGCGCAGCTTCCCCAAATCCTAAAAGGCAAAAGCTCTTCTAATCATGAGACTCTTCCGTGTCCTGTCTTCATAGGTGTATTTATTACGTGTAAACACCTCTTTTCCTTGATTGCGTGGTGAAATTGATTTTGCCATAAATATACAAGGCTGAATCTCCGCCTCGCCTGAACCTTTTTCTTGACCATCCCACCTCAACCTCAATGATTTAACATTACAACATCAACCACTCAATCGCTGTCCACACATCCCCGCGTATCAAACACATTCCACATACCTCCAATCCCTAGTCCTCCCATCCCTCCTCTCCAATTCCCCTTCAACGCCTCCTCCCCCAAACAATCAACATCCCTCTCCCCTCCACACCCTCACCATGCCATCCTCCGATGAAGACGCCGACGCAATCGCCATGGCAGCAGCAATGGGCTTCTCCTCCTTCGGCGCCTCCAAAAAACCGCACAAAAAGCGCAAATTCAACCCCGCGACCGACGCCTTTATCGACGGCCAAGAGCTGGCTCAAATCGACCGCGGCGGCAAGAAAGGGAAGGGAAGTGGAGGAAATGATATACCTCTGGGGAAACAACGGGTCCTTGGGGTGGCAAGCGTGGCGAACGAGGATGAAATTGATCTTGGGGGGGGAGAGGAAGAGGGACAGGAAGAGGGTATTGAGGGCGTGGAGATTGAGAATGAATTCTGGGAAGATGGACCGAGGTATATAGATACTTCTCAACCTGCGCCGATCGTGCAGGGACGCGCGGAACCTACGAGTGAGGAAAAAGAGGCGCAGAGGAGGATTGATGCGATTTTGGATTCTATACAACCTCCGCCGTCGAATCTGCCCTCTGGGCCGCCGGGTGTTGCGCTAGGTGGTGGAAGCGGTTTGCCGCGGAGACCGCCGCCTGGAATGGCTCGTGGTCAGAGGGGAGGATATGGTGGTGGAGAGGGTAAAGATATGTGGTATATGGGATATTATGATCCGGCTTTCAATGAAAATCCGTGGGCGGAATTGGAGAGGAAGAATGGGTTAGAGAGTAAAGGGAGCTGGTTGGAGAGGGGCCATTGGAATGGTGGGAGGGAGGCGTGATGTTCTACGTGTTGTCTGAGATGGAAGAAGTAAGAGAATAGGAGTGTAGACCAAAGATCCAGCGAGCAGCTAGTCATGTTACTTTGCACCCTGGTTTGGAGATACAAGGTCGAGTTCAGGAGGGGACGCATATTGATACCCAATTCCACATTTATAAATCTACTCTTCGAACCCATTCCACACCTCGAATTTCTCCTCCTCTGCCCGCTTCCTCCTCACCTGCTCTACCAAGTCTCTCACCTCATCTTCCTTCTTCCTCTCCTCAGGCGTCATCTTATCCAATCTCTCCGCCTCTCTCTTCCGCTTCTTCTTCTCCCTCCTCACCTCCTTCACATCCTGCTGCTCATGCTTATGACTCCACGCCTCTCTCTCTTTTCTCTTCCTAATCATCTCTTCAGTAGGGACAAATGGTGCTTTCGTCTTCTCTTCTTCCATAGCCACTTGCCTGGCCTTTTCTCGGATTTTGTCTTTGTAGGCGTATTCAGACATGCTTATCTTTACGCCTAATGATTTGTCGCCGTCCCATTTCTTGAGTTCGGGCATTTTGGGGAGTTTGATTAGACCCCAGGCATTTCCTAGATCAGTCCAGTCGAGAGACGACACTTGGAATATGCTGCTAGCCTGGTGTTTGGAGTAAGCTTGCACCCAGCTTACGAATGCTCGTTGGCCTTTGTCGTAGAGTGCTCTGTCAGCTAGCACTTCTGAGCGCATCTTAGAAGTAATTGACCTCGCCTCTTCATCAGTGACAGCCAGTTCAGGCTTCTTGAGGGGGGTGATTGGGGTTTTTCGAATTTCGAGGAATTGAATGTAGTCTTCCTCGTCACCTGGCTGAAGGAATATTACACTCAACCCTCTTCTTCCTGCTCTACCTGCTCGGCCACATCTGTGTAGGAAGACTTTGGGATCTGATGGAGGGTCGATTTGAATGACGAGGTCAACCTGTGGTATGTCGAGCCCGCCTAAACAGTAATAGATATGTCAGTACTGTTAAGTAGGGAAGGACAAAGGCGATGATACGTACGTGCAGCCACATCTGTGGTAAGAAGAATTGTGGGAGTAACAGCGGAAACGTATTTCGAGAAGTTCTTTTGTCGCACATTGGGTGGATGTTTGCCATGCAGGGGTATTAAGGAGAATTGTTGTGGTAATAACGCTGAGAGGATATATTGGAAGTAGTCGACTGCAGCGCAAGTCGACAGGTAGACAATGCTTTTCTGAGGAGTAGGGTCCAATTGCCGTAATATAGAAAGAAGTGCCGGAAATTTGTGACTCGCAGGCGTTAACACATAAGACATTTGTAGACTTGCTGGAGTCCTTTTGTCGTCTCCGCCTGCGCTCTTGACTTTAACCGCAATTTTGACCGGATTCCTCAGTCCAACTCTGACAATCTCTCCCACTGCCTCACTAACGCTCGCGCTAAACAGCCCCGTTCGTCTCTGTTTCGGCAGTCGACCAAGTATCTTCTGTAGGTCGTCCTTGAATCCAAGATCCAGTAATCGATCCGCTTCGTCCAGTACCAAAACTTCGAATGAGGATTGAGGACAGTGTACATGCGGGGAAGATAACAGCTCGAGCAATCGTCCAGGAGTAGAGATCAGGATATTAGGGGAGTTTTTTAGAAATCTGCTTAAATCTTGTGCTGGTGTTGTCGTTCCTCCAAGAAGAAGCTGCGGGAGGACTGTTCTCGCAGAAGCCGGCCTCCGCTTTTCACCATCCTCCAATGGTTTCAATGCTTCTGCTGATGGTTCATGAAAAGCTAGTAGTGAAATAAGTACTGAATGTATTTGGGTGGCCAATTCTCGCGTCGGCGAGACAATGATTGCGCCGACGTGATGCTTTTTAATGGGTTCCTCGAGTCGCAATAGCTTTTCAACGACGGGTATTAGAAATGCTAAAGTTTTTCCGCTTCCAGTAACTGCCTAATCCTCATTAGCTTATATAGGAGAAAAGACACAATCGTAATACCTCTACAACAACGTCTTTATTACCCATAAAGAGGGGAATAGTTGAAGCTTGAACCGGGGTCATTTTGGCAAACCCCATCGCAGCAATGGCGTCCAAGATCCATTCTGCCAGTGAGGGCGTAAGAGCATCCCACGCTCTTGGGTCTTGCTTTTTTTCAACGGCTGGAACCATGATGGGGGTTTACAAAATCTCTACTCGTGTTTACTTCGCGGATATCCGTCGCAAATTTTGGCTGTCCCCAAAACTTTCTTCACGATAAGGCGAATCTTATCGCCGATACTAGCTCGAGCGATGGGTCTTGCGAGCAATTACTGCCTTAGGCTACAAATGCGGTGTATCCCATCGTTTTTATGTATCTCAACGTCACTCACATCGCTTTCTCGAGTCACCCCAATATTTGCTTCTTTGACAGAACTTTTGATAGACCGCTAGAACATCTACGTGTCAATCTCATTATCGTATTTCACAGCATCGTCAACTCCGTTTTTTCACATTCAAACTCCACCACTCATTTACCTGTGATCTGCACTGATCGCGTCGGTGTTTGCTTACTCATCCTGCAAGACAACCCCTGATGACCTTGACCGAAAGCCTGAGCCAAAGATTTCTTGCATCGAACTCCTGGAAGTGAGACTTGTTCGTCATCCGTTCACATCACCCACGCCTCCTCTCTCCTCCCAGCTCAGCTCATGTGCCACGATAACGGCGCAAAAGAGCAACCATATCTTCCTTCAACCATGCCCATGCAGCGCGGTCAGGCTCTGCACCCTTCGATCCGCTGGAGCCAATAATTTCGTCTTGTTCTGCGTCTGCATTTCCTCCTGTTATCGCGAATATACGGTCTTCTCGGAAAGACCAACATCTCCACTCAACAAACTGGCTCTACCGAGTCGCAAACCTTAGTCGTCTTATCACAGGCGCCATCCGAATGCCTTCATTGCCTCCTTTTACCATGTCGCGTTCTTCAAATCCTGTCCCGGCGACTCCGAGAGTAATCTCACCGTCGCCAACACCCTCAGAAAGTCGAGACACGTCACAAGATGGATACTTCGGGCCAGTGACCAGGTCCGCGAGAAAGAAGGCAGCAGCGTCCGCAGAGCCGATAAATGAGGACCTAGACGAAGATCTAGACGAACATGATGAGCCAAACGACGATTTGAGAAGGGCAAGATCCAAAAGCAGAAGTCCCATGAGATCGCGAAAGATTTCTAGTCTTACTACAGGAAAATCCACGAAATCGACTTCCGTTCAAAAGTCAACACCTCTAGTAAATGGGAGCGGCAAAGCGAAGGAAACGAACGGACATCTCTCCCCCACAAGCGCTAATACAGGGTGGAGTTGGAGAGACTTTAGTCGGAGTCCAAGCCCTCTAGGCCTGATACCTATACACAGGCAGTGGAGGTCGTTTGTACATCGACACGAGGTCCCACGGAAAGTGTTGCATGTATCGATCGGATTTTTTGTTATATGGGCATATTTACACGGTCTTCAAACCTCCGACATCACCCCGTGGCTTTTGGGAGCACTAATTCCCATTGCATCTGTGGATTGGGTCCGTCACAAGTATGCTCCGTTTAATCGGTTTTATGTCCGAGTGATGGGGGCTCTGATGCGGGAAACCGAATATGAAGGATGGAACGGTGTCATCTGGTACCTTCTAGGAGCATGGATTGTGCTAGGGTTCTTCCCGAAAGACGTAGGAGTGATGGGTGTTCTCCTTCTAAGTTGGTGTGATACTGCCGCAAGCACGGTGGGACGGGCATACGGTCGTTACACACCACGCATCAGACGCGGCAAATCACTCGCAGGGTCTTTGGCAGCCTGTGTCGTAGGCGTTATGACGGCAGTCGGATTCTGGGGATATCTAGCATCTTCCAACGGCACTTTCCCGGAGGACATCAATTGGCCGTTTATGTTCACGGGTGCATTGTCACTTCCAGCTCCCGTCCGAAATCTGATCGGACTGACCGAAGCTCAAGCGACCATCGGAGGAGGATTGGCATTGGGGATAATGAGCTTGTGGACTGGATTTATAGCATCAGCGAGCGAGGTGGTTGACGTTTTTGGATGGGACGATAATCTCACGATACCGGTACTTAGCGGGCTTGGAATGTGGGGATTTCTTAAAGTGTTTGGATAGACATGTATTCATGTATTTTTCTCATAGATTCCACGGGATTTATTGGAAAGCGTTGGCGTCGGGTCATGGTGGCTTCGCCGCAACACATAGAGCAACCATTGCTTGATAATATGTCCACTATACATAATGCTTGCAGGCTTGCAGTTTCTTCGCTGGTCGTGCGTCTCTACACTCATATACAGTTCGAATCAAACTTGGGGGTGTGCGGCAAGTGCTCTCTCTCCCTTCCACATCGATCCATCGATCTTCTCCAACGGTCCGTATTCAGAGCCTCATTGGCTGCAAAGTGCCTCCGCGATTTCACGCGGGTGTGGCAGGTAGGACTGGCAGGTAGGTAAGCGGGATGGCACAGAGGATTCGTTCATTCATCCAGGTTCGCGGAATCCTAGTTCTTATGTGCGCCGTTGCTCACTCATAGTATTACTCTGATGCGTGGCAAGCCAGTCGAGAGCAGACTAAGTTGATGGAGGGATATAATTGATTTCATACTTATGTACAGTACTGTACAGGCTGGGATGTAATGTATTGTGTAATACTAGATTGAAGTGATGGTTACTGTATACTGTAGGAAATAGGGATACCAGAGCAAGGAAAGGTTCAATCATCAAATCTATCTC
The DNA here is from genome assembly GCA_003988945.1 of Chaetoscypha palmicola. Taxonomy (NCBI): domain Eukaryota; kingdom Fungi; phylum Ascomycota; class Leotiomycetes; order Helotiales; family Helotiaceae; genus Chaetoscypha; species Chaetoscypha palmicola. The sequence goes on along the minus strand of QYAH01000030.1, from coordinate 183,037 downwards.
CTTGCATCCATCCATCATTCCCCGTCCCAGCTTCTCGTCCACGCAATGTGTAATCTGCAGCCAGCCAGCCAGCAGACGTAGTAAGTACCAGATCATGGCTGCAGCCGAACCACGCACACATCTCTCTCTGCTTTTGCCTCCCTCCTGCAGATGCGTTTCTCCGTACATGAGTCTGTGGTTGTGGAAGTAAGGGAAGGGACCACGAGGAGGGAAGTCTGGATGTGGGATGGGACGACGGAGACTTGTTAGGGGAGGACGCGGACTGCAGAATGCGGATACTCCGTATGTGAGATGTAGAGTACAGTATTGCACAATTGGAATCTAATGTGGTGCCGTGTTTGACGAGCAATTGTCCAGCCATGGATTTTCTCCGTACGGGTCTCACGGGGGTGTTTTGATGTAACTCCGAAAATGCCTTCCTTCTGATAGTCCTGATTTCACGGCTCATCTCGCTCGCCATCTCCATCGTCCTCCGGCTCGTACTAATTGCCCAGTCGGTAACATGACCAGGCCCATATACCTACACATGTGCATAGTAGGTAAGTCCTTACGAGTTAGTACGCAGACCAACTGGCGTGCATCGGCCGCATCACCAGTGCATCCTGTGATGGCCAGAAAGGGTCGCTTGGCTTGGCCTGTGAGCGCCGAGGAACCGTTCTAGCAGGCGCAGAAACCGTAAAACGTTCTTTAGGATGTTCTGTGAGGATCCAGCGATCGGCGTCATATAATACGCAGCCAATACGACTAGGCCATGGAATAGCTGGAGGAGAGCGAAGCGTGGTTGTTGGTGTTGCTGGTGTCGCTGGTGCACAAGCGACCAACGCAATTGGAACGAGGGCGTGGAGGGGCAGTCGACGTGCAGCATGGACAGGGGCACCGCTCGGCTTTGGAGGGTGGAGGGGTAGCAGAGCAGAGCAGACCAAAAAAGTTCTCGGGCTGATTTCATATCATAAAAAAACTGCCAACACATACATTCGCGAGTCTCCATGGCCGGAACTTTGATATGCGTTGCAGCCTGACTTCTTCCACATTACACCTCGACACGACCATTGATATTCGCTGCTGGACTCCATGGCTGCCCACCACCAGGCACCATGACATACAGCCAGAATTGACGCAGGTATTCGCCGCCACCGCTACAGTCGCTGCTTTACCTGCGAGAGCGATTAGTCGCGGTGCGGTGGAGGTGGAGGTGCGTGTGCGGTACTCTCCTCCATCTATGTGGGCAGAAGCAGACAAGCAGACAAGCAAGCAGATTCCTAGGTGAGAGAGACCGACTACCACACAACCGCGCTTGCTCGTCTGCAATCCAAATCTGCGGTACGTACTATGTATGTACTGTACTGTTCCTCGTACCTACTTACTCAGGTATCAACGTCGCCGCAAGACCGCACCGCTTGCTGGCCCTCTCACCCACACGTCCACGGCAAACGCCAACCGCAAACGCATCCGCAACCATGACAAGACCCGGAAGGCAGAATCTTTCGACATCTGCCACTCCCACTCCCACTGCCACTGCTACCGATCAAGACGAGCCTGCTCCACCCCCCTATGTCCTCGTCCAATTGCTGCCATCATCCTCGGCTGCAATGGCATGACGGCTATCTCTGAGCAATAGAAACCCGCTGCTAGACCAATCCGTGCCGGCACCGTCGCCAGCACTCCAGGGATTACCCCCATCGAATATATACCACAGTACTAGGGACATACCTACTACTGCATACTTAGCAGGCCAGAGGCCAGAGGAGGGCGCGGAACAAACGCGAGAGGGCGGCAACACGGAGCAAAGGCAAAGGGGGCGTCGCCGTAGCGAGAGAGAGCAGACCAGCTAAGGAGAAGCAAGGCAGCTCATGGTCTGGCTGCTCTTGGTCTCATCGAGCAGGATCAGCCTATCTGCTCTGCGAGATATCCTCCCTCGAGCGGGGTTGAGGAAGCAGATGTCAGGAAAGGGTCAGGCTCGATCCCCCCGATGAAGGCCTCTTAGTCAAGTTGCCTACCTCAGGACGGGTATAAATAGGAGGTCAATTCACCTCGAGAGAAGTTTTTCTCCTTCTTTCCTTCCCATCCGTTTGAACATCTCAAGAACTTCACCGTCTCCACAAGTTTTATACATTTCCGTTTGCCTTGCAAACAAAAACAAACTTTACCTCCCTTCATCTCATACACAGACACATACTTGCTTGGACGTTTGTCTTTGCACATCACCATATACTCTCCAACTTTCTTCCTCCCAGCACTTCATTGTCACCCGGCTAGTTCTTTGTCGTTTGACACTATCTTCACATTACATCATGGCGTACCAACAAGGTTATTATCAAACCACCTCCCTCCCCATTGCCGTCCCAGCAAAATCACAACATGCACAATACTACACTCCTCAGAATCACGCCTATGGAATTTCACCTCCAGAAGTAGCCGAATCTGTCACCACCGGGTCCAGCATGACACCCGCCTGTGGCAATTCTGCATACTCCGCCACTAACAGCAGCTACGCCGGTAGCTCCAGCGGCGAATACGACAGTACTTCTTCAGCCAACGGCTTAGACATGCAGGAATATGTTCAAGATCGCTTCAATGGCGCTTTTGATCCTCTTCCTCTCGACCGCACACTGGCCGTCCAAGCGCAAACGTGAGTTCAATGCCTCCCGCAAAACACGCGGTTTCAGAACAAGATTCACTGACCAATTTTTAGATCTGGCCTCTTGAATGCGAAACACCGTGAGATCATGGATTTGCAAGCTTTGGCTCAGCAGCGACTCGCAAAGTCGAGAGCGAGAATGGCTGAAGGCTACCAAGATGCCAAGGAAGTCAAGAGAGATCTCGAGTGGACACAGAAGCGCGTCTCGTAAGTTGTAAACTCTTCAAATTTCAGAGCATTACCATTATCGGTGGTTTCGAATCTCAATTTCGTGGGGTTCAATCGCATGCAGTCGTCACGAGAATCTCGACTAACGAAACCTGCAGGACAATGAAAACCAAAGCTTCCCGCAAACACCCAAAAGAATACAAGCAAGCGCGCGCGCGATACCCATCACCAGAATACTAAATTTCACGACTTCGTTTTCTTCACCTTTCAAAAGTTTCCGTTTTCTGCACCCGGCACCTTTGTTGTCGTCGTCGCCTAGCAAATCCTCACCCTTTTCTTTGATGCGCGAGTAAACAAAAACTCTCGGTTGGCGGGCGGCGTTTAAGCATTTCGCTTCTTCTCTGGGGCGTTAAGTATAGCCGCGAGCGAGACTGCTGCTTTTATGGATGGAAGATCTGGCGGGCGTTTAAATCTCCTTATGGTGCAGGACAGGCATCGGCTGCGTGCTGCGCGGCGTCTGGGCAGGGCAGGGCAGCGCACGCCGTCCCGACCGGTTCAGAGGTGCAGAGCAGCCTGCAGTAGTGGGCGGACGGTGCCGTTGTGCCCCTGGCCTGGCTTGACGTGCCCTGGCTGCTGGGTCGTTTGGATGCGTGGGTGGGTGGTGTGGAGATGCTGCAGGTGGAGGCGGAGGCGGGTGTGAAATCGCTTGTCTTGCTTTGCCTTAGTTCCAGGTCCCTGGGAGAGCGAGCAGTGGGTTGAGAGGGAAGGCAGGCAGGCTGGTAGGCCGGGTGTGACGTATAGTATAGGGCCAAATTGGCTGGGCTGGGAGAAGCAGGCCAGTGACTGGGAAGGAGGGCTTACAGAACCTTTTCCCTGCCTGGGGCTTCTCTGGCTGGCTGGACGGATTTGCTTGTTCTCCTTGCTGATTGGGTCTTCACCCCGTGGATGACTGATGGGATATGAGATATGACTTCTTTGGGATTAGGTGTTTATTATGATATCCTGAATATATTACTTTTTCACTTCTTTGAGAGGGTCTTGCTAGCTGTTTGTAGTTTAGTTTCCCCCAAGGAAGCCTGTGATAGGGGTTGTGATGAGGTGTATACTTCCTTTTTTGTCGTAGTCTGTCTTTGAGAGGACTGTAGTTGCTGATTTTTTAGTGAGGTGGTCGGCGTGACGAAGAGGCGTGATGTGGGGAGTGAGACACTAGAACTACGTAGGAGTCAGAGAAGACCCGTGAGTGGTCGATGAGTGGGCGGAGGGGGTGATGTGTATGACATAAGCAGACGATCAAGTAGCTAGGCAAGTCAATCCGTTGTGCTATGTCTGTTGATGGACGTGTCTGTTTCTGTGGCTAGCGTTGTGCTTTGTCTACTACGCCTACTATACCTACCATGTTTGCTATGTCACCATGTCTACTATAATACCTCACAACTAAAGTAGTAAGTAAGCCAGCAAGCTGACATCTCATCTCATCTTGAATATCCCATCTTATAGTATCCTGCCCTTCAATGTTACAGCATGTAAACAGGCAGATATAATAAGAGCGAATAGATATGTCCATAAGCAGGCAAGTAGACAAGCAGATACAACGGACAAGTAGGTAACTAGGCAAACAGGCAAGCAGTTTCTATTTAATCCACGATGTATAGAGATACGTGCGGTATTCCGTTGTCTAGGAACTCACATTCTTGGCTTCGTTGATGGATACAAGCGATCTGCGGGCTGGATCTGGTGAGAGAAGAAGAATGAATGTGGACGTGTGGGTGGTGTTGTGTGATAGGAAGGGCAGGGGTGGAAAGAGAGATAGGTAGATATGCAGATAAATGTATAGATCGATGGATGGATGGATGGACAATTGTTTTCCGTCAATGGGGTTTTAGTCTGACAATTGGCTCTTTAGCGAAGTATATTCCATACATGCTTAGTATACATGGGATGGTGTGATGGACCGTCCACATGCTCCGATATCTGGGTGGGAGTGTGAATGGCTTCGTAGAGAGGTAGGTAGGTAGGTAGCGGTAGGGTCAGTGAGGAACGTGGTGTTGTAAGCGAGATGGGGAAGAGATGCTAACACTGATGGAGGGAATGACGGCGTGAGTTGGTATAGGATTTGAAGGATGTTGACGTACCGGGAGAAGCAAAATGCGATAGGAGGTGTAGAATGACTGTCAAGTAGAGGAACGTAAGAGAAGGAAAGGTGCTGGTGAGGTTTGCTGCGTAGTGGTTTGATGAGAAGCCGTCTGGCGAGATGGACGAAGGTGTGACGACCTTTGGTTATATGTGGAGTTGGAAGAGATCTTGATGCATTGGAGGATAGAGAAAATGAAACGACGTTTGAGGAGTCGATAGGAGTGTTTGGCGCGACGAGATAGGATATATTCGGATGATGTGAATATAGGCGAGACTTCCTATTGGATCTATGTTCTATGTTGGTGGAATGAATAAAATTGGAATGGTAGAATGTTGACAATAGAATAGGACTGGGGATTGACATGTCTGAAAAAGAATGCGTCATGGTGATGTTGAAAAAGCAATACCCCGTAAAGAGAAACATCACTGCGTAATAGAAGGACACACAAGGCACGAGAAAAAGCCAAGGCAATCACATACAAAACAAATCCATGTCTTTTGCAAGATGTCTTTTTATATTCGTTGTAGTATAAGAGCTACAAAGATCACAATATCCGAGAAGATGCACGAAAGGTGGAGCAACGATTAAGAGAACTCGCTTCGCCTCGAAAGTACAGGGCTTTCCCTCTAGCATCTGAAAACAATGAGACAGGTGTAGAGTATCTTTCCCTCGTAAGCACTATCAATTTGACCTTTGGGCAGCTAATACAGCCATGTGAAGATCATTCGCTTTTATTGTTGGTTTGGATTTTGTGATTTACCACTCGCTGGCTTTTGGCTCGGCAGCACCCCACTCGCCACTTGCAGCTGGAGCAGCGGCCCACTCATCTCCACTAGAAAACAGTTAGTTCTCTGTAAATTGAATGATTAGATTAAATAGCTTACCCAGCATCCCACGAAGCACCAGCGGCAGCAGGAGCAGCACTTGCACCAGCGAAGGCAGCAGAAGTACCAGTAACCTCCCAGTCACCACCTGCAGCTCCACCGAAACCAGCCTCGGTAGCAGGAGCCTCCTCAGCACCTGGAACCTTGTCCTCGATGGCCTCCTTGTTCTCCTCAGCCTCAGGATCACGGTAGAAGTACAAATCAACCATGACATCCCACTCAGTCTCGCGGTTGGCGATTGAACCACGGAGACGGAGGACTTCACGAGCCAACATCCACCAAACCAAACCAATAGCGTGACGACCCTTGTTGTTGGTTGGGATAGCTACGTCGACGAACTCGGTTGGAGAGTCAGTATCGCAGAGAGCGATGACAGGAATGTTGACATAAGAAGCCTCCTTGATAGCTTGAGCGTCGGTGCGAGGATCGGTAACGATGATGAGGCGGGGTTCCTTGAAAGATCGGGTGATGTAGTTGGTGAAGTTACCAGGGGTGAAACGACCAGCAATTGCGACAGCACCGGTGTGTGCGGCGAACTTGAGAACGGCACGTTGACCATATGGACGAGCAGAGATAACACAGATATCGGCTGGGTTATCAACGGCTGCGATGATGCGGGCAGCGAGGACAATCTTTTCCCTGCAGAACAAAATTTGTTAGAGCTGTATTCTTCCTCGTATTCCCTTGCGTTTTCCTGTCATGACCACATATACATACCAGGTCTTTCCAATGTTGATAACATTGATTCCGTCAGGTCGAGTCTTCCAGAGGTATGGCTCCATGTGAACCTGCAAGTTCTTGGATCCGAGGTGGGATTGAGCGCTCAAGAGCATCTCAATATCCTGAGGGGTGGCATTGAAGATTGGGGGGAGATTTGAAGGAGCCATATTTGCGGTTTTGACGGTCGATGAAGTTGTCAAATCCTATGTGGTGGTTTGAGGTTGGCGTAAGGAGAGGTACAAAATGGAAATTCGCGTGTGCGGAAAATAAGTTTCGCGATAGTGGAGGAAACCCTAATCGGATTTTAGCCTCAGTCGCAAGGCGTCACGCTGTGGCGCCCATAATGCAGCAAACGTGGCTGACCAGATCACCTGATCCTACGATACGCTAAGCTTAATTGAGAGCAGCCCGATGTTCGAAAGATTTTGGATCGATGGGATGAGAGTGTACAGTGGTCAAAGTCAATATGCCTCCACGAATACAAGTACCGTCTCGCTTGGGAAGCTCAAGTAGTAAGACTCCTATACTTCTCTACAGAGCCTTGATATTGACCAGATCCTAGTATGCTTCCGTCCAGCTCCCAATGCATCGATAGTTACACTTCCTACCATATCAACAGCAAATATCACGACGTTTGCTCAGAGGAAAGCCCGCAAGGACCCCTATGCGCTAGCACAATCTGCTCAAAGGAAAGCCGTCAATCTTGCACGGCAAAAGGTCCTAAAGGCCGAAAGAATTGAGGCTTTGGGGGACCCAGTTCGAGGAATCACAACACCGTTTGTCCAATCGTTCGACGATGTGGGAGGATCGGCTCAGATGGAAGGTATAACCAACAAAGAGGGGGATGTAGTAGGACTCAAACCAAAGAACGGCGACGATATCTTCCTCAATCATTTTCTCAACCCCGATGAACTCAAGAAATCCCTCGAACACTCCTACTCCTTGTCAGAACCAGCATTTCTCCACCCAGACATCGCCGTAAGTAAGCGAGAGAGCAAAGCGCATGAAGATGGTCATAAGCGGGCCGTAGTAGCGTTGACACGTATTGTCAGTCTAGCGAATTCTAGTCAGGAAGCAAAGACAAGGGCGAATATCCAGAGATGTATAGAGACATTTGGACGACACAATACGGATGGAGCGCTTAGACCACGAGCCCCTGTGAGCAATTCAATTGTGGATAAAAATGCTCCAGAGAAGACGCCCAGGGCGGGTCCGGATACTGGAAGTTCTGAGGTTCAAGTTGCTATTTTGACGGCCAAGATTAGGGTTTTGGCTGATCAGTTGGCTAAGAAGGGTGGAACCAAGGACAAGATGAACAAGAGGAATTTGCGAATTATGGTACATAAGAGACAGAAACATCTGAAATATCTGCGCCGGAAGGAGCGTGGAAGTGATAGGTGGCAGAACTTGATCGATACTTTGGGGTTGACGGAGGGAACGTGGAAGGGAGAGATCAGCTTGTAATTATGTGTACAGTACACCATAGGGTTGAAGATGGCGCGTGTCGGATGTAGGAAGAGACTTGTAAGAACTAAATTATAGACATCTAGGTGATGATGTACAATTCCATCGCAATTTGAACAGCTTTCTGATTATGGGAACACTATGAATATCACTGTCACCCGAGTAGAGAAGTCAGATTCAGACAGGCAATGTCAATTGTGGGATTATCAATTCAGTCCTTTCATTCCAAGGAAACTGTTGCGAGGTAGGGAAGCCAGATAGTATTATACCACTCCCAAGTCAAGTTCCCATCTCCCAGCGCCGTACCACCAATATAACGTTACAAATTTTGAAAACAAGCATTCCCCAAGAGCTTTCAGGCAGTCTAGAATACGCTGATGTAATTGCCAATCCGCTCCTTCTGGTTTTGTGCTATACATTCTGCAATCCATGTGATATTTCGGATTTCCTGGAACACGTTAAAACTGGCGTCCGACCATCAACAGGTACACATGCTTACCTGTTCTCGTAACTTGACCCACGCGTAGACAATGGCAAATGTGAATTGACGGGTAAAAGCACTCTTCGAGATCTCCATCTCCTTTTGGTAGAACAAATCTTCCAAGCTCTTACCATCTGCCCCACTACCGCCACTCATATTTCCAGCACCACTGCTGCTCTGACCCATACCTGCCTGATCGAAATAGGACTTGTAGTCATTGACTCCTTCCACAGCCAGTCTTACACCCTCAACATCATCCGCTCTGGACAACATGAACGATCCTTCTGGGTATAGTTTTCCGAATGCAGGGTACAACTTCTTGCGATCAGCCTTGGAAAGATCCGTTCCGAAAGAGTTGAGTGTGATATTGATAGCTCTTCGGTCAGCCTCGAACTCCAGAATTTCCGTCATAACTTCTGAGGTCGGGGTACCAGACATTTCTGAATCGGTATTGACGAAGTTGTGGAAGTCCTCGAGGTAGTTCTTATACAGCGTATTTCGGACAATTTCGATGTTCAGCTCATCCAAATCCTGGTGGCTCAAACTGCCTTTGAAGTATGGTGCAAGCGGGGTTTCGATCAAGACGCTATTATACAACTCCTCGATATTCGTGGCTACACAAAGTACAGGCATTGTCTCGAACCATCCAAGAGGATGGCATCTCTCCAAGAGCTCGCGTGTATCTCGTTCGTGTAGGGTACCAGTGATTAGAAGAGCAACATTGTCGATCATGTATCCATAGGTCAGGTAGTCCATGAACTTCGCCAAAGATCCAACTGCATTCGACCGTACATATCTAAATTCGGAAATCAATTTATCGGTCGTCTTCGCAGCGAGGGTAGAGGTGGAGGGATTCGGAGGGAGCGACGCCAGGAAATCGCCGTATGCTGGGCCCAGTTGTAGCTTCAAATCTAATGCGCGATTAGAGAATGCATCCTAGTACAAGCTCTGAGCATACCATCAATCGTCTCGCATTGTGTCATGTTGTTGTAATTGTTGCCTGTCAAAAGGCCATTGCGATAACCTCTGACGATACCTTCAATATAGCTTCCAAGCCGTTAACAAATATGCAGAGTTAGATAGAGGAGATGTATACCCATTGTTGACATTGAACAAGAGTCCCTCCATTTCGCAGATTGATGTGGATTCGAAGTTTGAAAGACTGAGGTGGATGTTCCGTCGTTCAGACCTCGATACCTAATGATGAGGCTTACCACGTGATTCAAGGTTAGCCATGGCTCTAGCCCGATACAGTACTAGTGTCTGCCACTCTTTTCCTGCCCGCGAACTTTTTTTTGAACCTCGAGCTTTGAGGTCGATAATTTTTAGCAGAGGGAATACACCAACTCCCACAACGACAGAAAATTACCCAATCGTCAAAATGGGTCTTTTCGTCTTGACGGAAACCAGCGCTGGTTTTGCCCTTTTCAAGGCAGACAAAAAAGTACTGAAGAAAAATGAAACCGCTGAGGTAGAAACTGCAGAGGGCATCAATGGACTGTGAGTGCGATTGAGCTGTGATTTCACTTTCAAAGCTATGCGATCAATTTCTAATCACTATATGTGCGTAATAGCTTGAAACTCAAGCAATTCGAAAAGTTTGACTCTGCTGCGACAGCTTTAGAAGAAGTCGCGTCGCTGGTGGAGGGGAAGGTCTCGCCGATGCTCGCAAAACTTTTAGATAGCCTCAAGGACGAGAAGAAGGCTTCGTTGGCGGTAGCAGATCCCAAACTGGGAATAGCAATCAACAAACTTCCAGGACTGAATCTCACACCAATCTCGGACTCAACTACTAACGATGTTTATCGTGCGATTCGCGACCATCTTCCTTCCCTCATCCCAGGTCTCCTCCCCGAAAATATCTCAACCATGTCTCTTGGTCTGTCGCACTCGCTTTCTCGACACAAGTTGAAGTTCTCGCCTGATAAGGTGGACACCATGATTGTGCAAGCAATTGCTCTACTCGATGATCTGGACAAGGAGTTGAATACCTACGCTATGAGGGTAAAGGAATGGTACGGATGGCATTTTCCAGAAATGGGCCGTATTGTCAACGATAATCTGGCATATGCTCGAATCATCCTCAAAGTGGGTATGCGATCGAATACTTCCAACACCGATCTCACCGACATTCTTCCGGAAGAAATCGAAACTGCTGTCAAGGCTGCTGCTGAAGTCAGTATGGGAACAGAAATTACCGAGGAGGACTTGGAGAACATCAAACTTTTGGCTGAGCAGGTCGTTGGATTCACCGAATATCGTCAACAATTGTCAAGCTATTTGACCTCCCGTATGCAAGCAATTGCGCCAAATTTGACGGAATTGGTTGGTGAGCTTGTCGGTGCCAGACTCATTGCCCACTCAGGATCCCTCATGAATTTGGCAAAGAGTCCTGCCAGTACTATTCAAATTCTTGGTGCCGAGAAAGCGTTGTTCAGAGCCCTGAAGACAAAGCATGACACACCAAAATACGGTCTCATTTATCATGCATCTTTGGTTGGGCAAGCTACCGGAAAGAACAAGGGAAAGATTGCCCGTATGCTAGCAGCAAAGGCTGCTATCGGACTCCGTGTCGATGCTCTCTCCGACTGGAGTGCTCAAGGCGAAGGCAAGGGCGATGACATTGAGGATGAGGAGCGATCTTTGCTCGGTGTTACATCCCGGTCCAAGATTGAACGCCACCTCAGGCTTTTAGAAGGGAAGCCGTTGCTTCCAAGAGGTGTTGCTGTTGGTCCTAATGGTGCTGCTATCTCTGCTCCAGGCAAATGGGAGATCAAGGAAGCTAAGAAATATAACGCTGATGCTGATGGACTGACAGCCGATGCGCCAGCGGCTGTTGAACCAGTAAGAGAGAAGAAATCCAAGAAGGAGAAGAAGGAAAAGAAGACTAAGAAGGAGGAGACACCAAAGAAGAAGCTGATCGAGGAAGTTCCGTCAGATGATGATTCTGATTCTGATGAAGAGATGCTTGACGTCGCCGCTGGCCTCGGACTCCCTCCACCATCGCTCAATGGTACCAAGGCCAAGCCAGTCGCTAACACAGTGGTTGGGGATAACGCATCTGATACCTTGTCAACAGTGTCTGACGATAGCGAGGACGAGCCACCATCGCCTAAATTCGTATCAGCGATTCTTGGCGATACCAAGGAGGCTAAGAAGGCACGAAAGGCAGAGAAACAAGCACGAAACCTCGCACAAGCTGATGACAAGTCAGCGAAAAGGAAGGCTCGTAAAGAGAAGGAGGCGAGACAGGCCGACCGTGAAGAGCGCAGGGAAAAGAAGGCTGCTCAAGACGAGAAAAGAGCGCAAGCGCCAACTACACCAGAAGATCCTGACGTCAAGAATGCGGAGTTGGCAGGTCTCAGTCTTGAGAAGTACAAGCGGAAACTTGAACGAGGTCAGATCTCACTTGGTGCAGACGGAGCACCCGTGGTGACGAGCAAGAAGGATTTAAAGAAGCAGAGAAAGGCCGAAGAAAAGGCCGCTGCAGAAGTCACCAATGGCAAGAAGCGGAAATCTGAAGATGATGTCGAGAAATCCGAGAAGAAGAAAAAGAAGAAGAGTAAGGCTTGAGATCTATCATCTGGATTTCTGTAACATAATGCTGTCATGTTTCGTCGATCAGGCGTGTTGGCGTCCGGGGTGGCATTGGATTTGCTTCTTGTATGGAGTCACGAAAGAAGTGTGCTTTTCGCATGAATAAAATGGCAATTGAATATACCCTGTTATATGTCCACTTGTGTATATTGGCGATCATTCGGTTGATGATAGTTTCACCCTCCCACGATAACGGTAGTAGGCATGGTGGCCAGGTTAGTCATTCTGACCGACTAAAATACGACTCACGATGGGCAAGTTAGGTGGCGATATCATGATGGATACAACAATCACACAATAGTGTGCGATCAGTATCTTAAGAGTCAAGCTATTGCTATCACAACTCGTTCAACCCTTAACAGCTACTTGGGTATCAAAGCTAAATTTCCCCTGCTAAGCGTAGAAATCGTCCCACCATACTGTCTACCCACTACTTATAGTTATCACTCATCTGTGGAGATTACGTCCTATATCTGACAATGGGACGTCCTCATCAGCGTTGCTTATTCTTACTTGTCTCGCTTATGACCTTCACCCCATAAATATACTCTGCACTTTTCTTACTTTTGTTCATCTTCGAGATCCTATCTTCCGCTGACTTTGGCGCCGATGAAGAGTGGCAATCGCGCAGACCTGATTGATCACGTTGACAGAAGTCCGAAACGATGAGTTTTTCCAGCTCCCTTCAAGTGATATCGATAGTCGTCACAAGCATTGCAAGGGATAGTAGTCCAGAGCGCTGGGTCGAAATAAATTACACATTGACTTATACTGCCAATGATTTGGCCCAAAAGCACCATTAGTATCTCACTCCTCAACATTCCGTCGTCTATAGCGTCCATGATTCTACCATGGTAGGAAACCAGTGGTATATTTTAACCGAGTCTGGTGAATCTCAAGTCCCAACCTCTCCACACCCTTTTGTTCATACCTATCGGCAACGAAAGATGGCGTAATGGTTGAGACCCTCCTTGCGTATTAGTAATGGCCAAAATGAGTCTATCATTGTACTTATATTAAATCTGTGAACAACGTAGGCTTTTTGCAGAGCTATTTTGAGAGGATGCATTTAGAAAGTACAGATATTAATCGATCTATACATTGCTATTTAAGAGCTTGTACTTCCGTACTTGATTGAGGATCAAAAGATGTCCTCAATTTTTATCTCCCATACTGCCGTCTTGTCTTTTTGCCAGCCTATTCCTACGCTTAAATTTCTCGCAATAAGTGTTAATATTTTGTAACATTTTGCACAACACCATTGAGCAAAACCCAATCTCAAAAAAGTAGCACTCCAAAATCTATCCCCCCGTCATTCAAAACCGCAAAAGAAAACCCCTCCTACCTCACAGTAGGAACAGGTGAAGAAACTCGTCCGTGACCAGCACAGGTTGGTTATCTATACTTAGGTACCTCAGCGATGACAGTAGTGTAGTTTTATGAACCATGAAGGTACCTCAACTTTGTCAAGGTGTAGTTTTATGAACCTGGGTGAGAGGGCAAGACTAGCTTGTGCTCTGATTGGGTTGAAGGGTATTGTGATATTGGGATTGATGAAGGTGAGGAGGTGGCATTCACCTTTGTGGTGGTGCAATATTCGGGAGATAGTCGGGGGTTGAAGGGGATAGCGAGTTGGATATTGAGGTGGCGGGAAATGTCAATGGGAACTTAAATAGACCAGACGATAAGTGCTGCGGGTTACAAGTTATGAGGAAATTCAAGTAAAATCTCCTGGCAGCTATACACAATGGACGTAGGAATAAATAGGATCTTCATCCCCCAGCTGTAAGTAGAAAGAAAAGTAGACTCACCATCATCCGGACCTACCGATGAGCAAACAATAAGTTTTTGACTCTTACAAAGCTCCTGTGAGTATCCATTTGATACTCATTCCTAATCATCCCCGATCCTCTTCAACATATCTACTCGCTTCTCCCCTTCTCCCATGCCGGCCACCACTTGAATGTTTCTTCCTTCTCTTCAACATATCTCTATGCTCAACACTCACATCCCATCCAGGCCACGGCATCTTCGCAAGAGCCTCAACCATAGCGACACTGCGATGTCGACCCATCTGACAGTTCACGCCAACTCGTAGTTCAAGACCGGACGGACCCGGCGTTTCGGATAGCGCCTGCGCCGGAGTGGATCCCGCAGAGCTTATTTCATCGACACTTCCTCTTAACTATCTATCATTCTCACTATCTTCCCTTTCATCACTTGCTTCAGATCTCACGATGTTACGATCCTCTGGGAGTTCATGGTTTCTGAATTGCTCAAGAATCGCAATGATCTCTCTCGCGATCTCAGCCTGGATGCCATCTCTCCTCGCTACAAACTTCGAATCATGACCCAACCAATCCTGTAGTCTCTTCGAGGTCCCGTTGTGCGAATCTCGAAGATGCTTCGGGGGATTCGACAAGCTTCTCAGATGGAACGCGAGACGCGGGGACGGATTCAAAGGCGGCGGGTGGCCATGGGATATCAGGATCAGTGTAGGTAGCACGTTCGACTTTCCAAGATCTTCCTGTTGAAAGATCGGTATCTCTTTCTCTAGTGTTTTGCTCTCTTGCGATGCACTCTTGCTTGGATGTTGAGTTGTCATCTGGAGGTGGGTTTGATGCTCCGTACCATACCTTCATACTCTCTTCGCGAAGCTGGAGTAACCTGACGCCCATCTACGATAACGATAAGGGTCAATCCCGTTGCGATTCTGAGGATACCTAGGTACTTAAGTAGCCGAGCCGATCTGTAATTGGCTCGTGCGTTCGCCCTTAACCAACCGGGTAAGTACGAGGGTGCATCGCGTATTCGCGTATTTCCCAGCGAGTCCCTCGAATCACATCCACGCGAGTACGTGCGTGCATTTCTATTTAGGAAGGTTGCCGCGGGGGAGTCTTGGGGATCTTGGGGAGTGCTATTCAGCTTCGTTCTTATATGACCTGTTTATCCTCTTCGTTTTTACTGTTGAAAGCGCGCAGTTGATTGCTTGTGTGATCACGAATCACGATGTCGTCTTTTCTGTTTGATGCGACGGCGGCTTTATTAGAGACGCGCGCTAGCAAGTATGCTCATTGTACGCTGGACACTTGTCCGATTGAAACGTCGGTAAGTTGCCGTTCGCTGGCTATATGATTTCCCATGTCGTACTCCGTACTGAGGGTATACCCACTTGGATGAGGATCTGTTGATCGACTCCAGGTCTTGCTTTCAGTATCTGTTTTCAATCATTGTCCCCCAAATCTAATCCTCCTAGGTCTACGGCTATCTGCCCAACAAACCCGCAAACTACTTCTTTCTCGTGGCCTTCGCCATTTCAACCCTCGTCCACGTCTTCCAAGGCGCCAAATCTCGATCATGGACGTTCATGATCGCGTTCGGCGTGGGAGCGTTCGGTGAAGCTGTTGGTACTTCGCATATTCAATCATAGTCCCACCTCCTATTCAGTCGCTAATGCCTCGATCCAGGCTATGTCGGCCGTGTTCTCTTGCGCAAGAATCCATGGAGCAGAGAATAGTAAGATCCCGACGCTCGCGAGAGAAATCGGAATGGTAGCTGATGAATAGGATAGCCTGACGATCATGCTTGTCCCTGGGACGGTAGCGCCTGCGTTTTTGGCGGGTGGAATTTATCTAACGCTCAAACATATGTGAGCATCATCTTGTCCCTTCTCGTCATTTATTACCAATTCATCCATCTAATTCACTTCACTTAGCATCATCATCTACGGCCGCAAATTCTCCCGTCTCGCGCCCCGACTCTACACCTGGATCTTCATCTTCGCAGATATAGCCTCCATCGTAATTCAATCGTACGTCCCCCTCCCCTCCTTATCCCCATCCTCACTAACACCCCTCAGTCTCGGCGCCATAGTCGCCTCGCGCGGCACCAAAGTCGACGTCGGGAACAACATCATGATGGTAGGACTCTGCTCTCAAGTCGCCACGCTCGCCATCTTCGGGCTCCTCTCTATCGACGTACTCCTCAAGATCCGCAGCTATCGCGGGCATTGGAACGATTCCACACTACTCCTCCGAAACTCGAAGCGCTTTAGGGGATTGCTGTGGAGTATTGTCATCGCGTATGTGACGATTAGCATTCGGTGTATCTATCGTATTGCGGAGATGGTGGGTGGGTGGCGGAATCCGATTATGCAGGATGAGACAGCGTTTATTGTGTTGGATAGCTGGTATGTTTTTCCCGTGTTATTCTGCCCGTGCTTTGTTTTTCTTGCTTGCGAGGGGGAACAGGGAATGCTGGTATTACTGCACAGAGCTGATAGTTTTGTAGTATGTGTCTGATAGCATGTGTGGCTATGAACATTTTCCACCCCGGGTTTTTGTTCAAGCAAAGTTACGCTACGATGAAAGCGGAAGCCGTAAACGGACCTGGGGAGGAGATGAATAGGGTGTGAAGTAATCTCAATCCACGTTTGGGTCTTAGATATTTCAGGTCAGAGGCATAGAATACTAGAGCTTGCTCCTTGACGTAATATTTTCGAACATAAGGGTATCGCTGCACCTTGCAATGCAAGACTAGAAGCTAGGAACTTGATATTAAAAGTATCGATGCCTGTACGCTTGTCGGGAAAGATAGAACAACGCTAGCTTATGACCTTAAAAGCTCTCATGAGTCATGTGCACTATATATGTATTGGTTCTGAGCCCACCAAAGTTCTCTCCAGGGGAAGCGTATGAGAGTAACAATTGGTGTAGATGGATCATTTTATTCATGTTTAGTCCGCAGGTCTATTCGCCGAAATATGTTTACAATACAGAGCTTTTCATGATCTAAGTAGCCTCTTCTCAGTTCTCCACTTTCTTACGCACGCTCACTCCCTCTCAATCTGACGGCCTGGCCATATTTCTGCAACTTGGTAATGAGCTGATCACCCTGCTTCACAACATCGTTGTATTGTTTATTCTTAGAGTCTGGTCTGTTGGTTTCGATGATACCCTTACCAGTCACGCGATCAATCGTACATGGGATTCGCTCTGCAGCAATGAATTTTGCAAGGTCACTAAATAAGAGTTAGCAAGGCACTGTCGTCAGAAGGAAGCTTAACGTACCGATCCAAGAAATCAACAGATACACCAAAGTCATTTGCCATACTCTCTAAGCCAACAACGCGGTAGCTCTGGAGTAATTGCTGGTATGCACGTAGACGCATTTCCCTAACGAACCATCCCCGGTGCTCATAAAGATATCTGTCCTGGCTTAAGAAATTGACCTCGACAGCAGCCAAAGCGCCAAAGAATGATCTATAGCTTCCGGTGTACAAGCTGCCGACGAGTTCCGCGAGCGGTGAAAAGTCCACAGCGACCTCAGCATCTGGCTGATCGCTTCCGAGAGTGGTGAGATTGACAGCGGTTCGGGCACCACCTGGTGTGGCCGAAGAGACATCCTTCATCTCTTCATCTGCTCCAGGGCCTGCTGATATCGCTCCTGAAAGAGCCAAGAGCTTGTCCTCTCCATCACCAAGAATAGCCTTGATCTCTGGCGCATCAACAACCTTTGATTTGAAGTCTACCCGCTTTAGCGAGACGGAACCTGCTAGAACAGCGTACACAACAAGCGAAGAGTAGCTGCAGAGTTCGTAACTGGTGAATGTTGAAAGACTGTCGAGTAGGAGAGGAGCTCCGAGATTGTAGGATCGAGTCGTGAGAAGGTACAACCCTTGGTATGCCTTTAGTCGATTTCGTCGATCCCAGTCTCCTCCACCCTCTACCAATGCCTTAGCCCGTTCCATATGCTTCTTCACTAATAACTTGTCTCCGTAGAAGAGTCCGATTCTGATAATTGCGAGCACTAAATCGATCTTTGTCCCTAAGACGCCAGTCTTCTCGAATACTTCCTCGTACGCCGCGATTGCTTGGTCCTATAGTAGAAGCAATTAGCACAGATAGTAAATTCAACATAATACGATTCGCACCTTGTCACCAACTCGCGCCCAGAACTCTGCTCGCTTTCCTCTTGCTGCTTGAACTTCTGTATCACCAGCCTTCTCTTCAGCCTCCTCCTCCTCCTTCTTGAACCCCTCCAACTCTTCATCATTTGCCTTCTTCAACTTCTCGTACAGTGATTCATCCCATGGTAGGTCGACCTTAGGTATTGAGTGCTTGCTTGCCACCATACCGGCTGCGCTCGGTTTCCGTCCAAGTGGTTTCGCGGTATGTGAAGAGTTCTGTCCAGTAGCATTCAATATGCCTTCTGCAGGGTGTGCCAGGTACCGGTATAGCGGCGCCATCTTATGCTCGTTAATCGCATCTTGGAGGCTCTTTATTGATGTCTGCTGGCTTGGTTTAGAGGAGGATGGGTTCGTGAGGGTGAAGATGTGTTGGGCGAGAGGTAGAAGAGGATACTTCGCATACTGCGGATCGGAACCCATCTTGATTTGCGGCGTCTATTTGAAATAATCAAAGCTAGACAAATGCGGATGCTGATTTGTCGGTTGATATATTCTTTGTGTTTGGTATCTCGATGTTGACTGTCGGTCTTTGAAGCTCAAGCTTCCGCGACAACATTACTCCAGGCACAAGCGAGACGCGAGGCACGTCTTCTATCGGCCTACAGGCATAATTTATCAACCGTGACCTCATCTACAACACAAACCTAACACGAAACATTGAACATCATTGTTAGGAAAGCAGCGACCACTTAGCAATACAACTGGGCGAGGAGCCTCTCTTGAATCAGATTGCATCGCCGTATTTTCGAGACATCTCCGCAATGGCTGGTGCAGACATCTCCCCAGTCGAGGAACAGCCTCAACCTTTCAATGCTACAAAGCTTGAACCTGCCAAAAAGCGAAGGCGCTCAGGATCGCCTCCAGCTCCCAAACGTCAAGATCGCTCCCAATCCAAAGATATCGCGTCCTCGTCAAATCCACTGAAGCGTCAGCGTACCCCTTCACCACAGCCTCCAGTTCGAAAGCTGAAGCGACCCGGTCAGCGAGCTCGAATTACCGACGCAGAGCAAGCACACATCAACCAGAAGAAACTCGAGCGTGAGAAGGAATTGGAACTCGCGCTGCAGAGGCAGGGAATCCACGATGCTGTCAAGCAGCATTACAATACTGTACCGGAACGAGGCCGAGAATGGCGCAAAACCGACAGTCGCATCAAGGGCCTCAGAAGTTTCAATAATTGGATCAAGAGTACAGTCATACAGAAATTTTCTCCGAACGAAGACTATACGCCCGGAGCTTCACAGCGGGGTGGTATGGTATTTGCAGAAGGCCCCCCTCCACCAGGATTATTAGTGCTCGACATAGGCTGCGGTAAGGGTGGAGACTTGGGGAAGTGGAATCAATCGCCTCAGAAGGTTGATCTTTATGTTGGCCTGGATCCGGCAGACGTCTCGATTGACCAAGCAAAGGAGAGATACGACCAGATGAGGAATCGAGGTGGAGGTGGTAGAGGCGGACGAGGTCGGGGCCGCGGAGGCCGAGACAACAGACCACCGCCATCATTATTTGACGCACGACTCTATGCAAAGGACTGCTTTGGAGAAACTATCGAGGATATGGATATTGTCAGGGAGGTGGGCTTTAACCCATCCGGAGGACCAAGGGGAGGTGGTGGGTTCGACGTTGTCAGCATGATGTTCTGTATGCATTATGCCTTCGAGAGT
Organism: Chaetoscypha palmicola; assembly: GCA_003988945.1. Classification (NCBI taxonomy): domain Eukaryota; kingdom Fungi; phylum Ascomycota; class Leotiomycetes; order Helotiales; family Helotiaceae; genus Chaetoscypha; species Chaetoscypha palmicola. Next base: position 163,319 of record QYAH01000030.1, on the reverse strand, counting down.
GAAGAAAAGGCACGACAAATGATGCAGAATGTTGCGGGTGCTCTAAAGAAGGGAGGTCGTCTCATTGGCTGTATACCCAATTCAGATGTGATCAGCGAGAAGGTGAAAAAGTTTAATGATCGAATCGCCCCAAAGCCAGACGGCAAGAAACCCGAGGCTATCGGTGACCAGTCTACAGCAGGCAGTGAGACTGCTGTGAGAGAAACCACTGAGCTAGTGAAGCAAGGCGATGATGATAGGGAGGAGGGCGAAGCTGAGGAAACTGCAGAGTGGAAGAACGAGATTTATCGTGTACGATTCCCAGGCGCAACACCGCCTGACGGTATATTTCGTCCCGCTTATGGACATAAGTACAACTACTTTCTTCATGAAGCAGTTGAGGAGGTACCAGAGTATGTTGTACCTTGGGGTGCTTTACGTGCGCTCGCTGAGGAGTACAATCTTGAACTGCAATATCATAAAACTTTCGGCGAAATCTGGCAGGCCGAGAAGGACGATGAGACTCTTGGGCCTTTGAGTGAGCGCATGGGTGTCAGAGAAAGAGGCCGCGGTCCACTTCTTGTCAGCGAAGAAGAGATGGAGGCGGCCAACTTCTACGTGGCTTTCTGCTTCTATAAGGTGTAGACTTGCAAGGAGTATCTGCAAATAGAAAAGGCACTTATGGCGTTGGGACTTGCTGACACAGCTAGATAGTTGGCGCTTTATTCGATGAGCTCAGCAATATTTTATAATATACAGCCCCAGACATGAAGTAGCCGATGCTTTTTTCAAGATGATGATATCGGTGCACCGTGTCTGAACCATGCTGAATCATGATTCCATCCTTTCAACTATCTTCCTGAGCTTGAGACATGGAACACACCTTCAAAGCTGCATAATACCAATCACAAGGGTGCAAATTGCCTTGATGGTGAAGGTTCTCAATTCCGCAACACGGCTGGCAATACTCTTCGGACATTGCAACTTCCTTCCTCGCCACCGAATCGTTTTTGCACCCGCTCACAACTCATGTTCCTCGTCCTCATCGTCAACATAGATCATACAGTGTTATTGCCCTCGATCCGTTGAAAAGCACGCCTTTTAGTGTCCTCACCATGTGTTGGGACAGTTACACCACCTTTCTCACCTGCGGCCACCACATCAGAGTGAGCTTCGAGTTGTGCCACTTCAATTACGAATGTACCTACAGCCAGATACGCAGTCATCCCGATAGTCATAACATGTGTTCACCGTGCGTGAAGGAGGTCGAGAAGGCGTTCGAGAGGAGGCGTGCATTGGCTGGTTGTGCTTGTGGGAAGGAGGAATGTGAATTTTCGGGGAAGGGGCCTGAGCATTGAGATTCCAGATATCATAGGACTTCAGGGAAGTGATGCAAGTCGGTTATAGACTATGGCGTTTCACGGAGGTGTTAGTAGAAAATACGTGGGTATGGAGGACGGAGAAAGGCAGGAGACGTCACTTGACCTTCCTCTGTTTTTGTATAATCCTGCAATAAAGAGAACTATGATTCGAGATCATTGCATCCCTCACTGCTGAATTTCGAGAGTACGAAAGAGAGACTAATAATTCTTTCAAGTGAAATCTTAGAGACTACTGCAGATTCGAATAGCGATGCGACGGTCTTGGCAACAAACGTCTCAATTCCCCACGCTCTTTGGTAGTTCTAGTGAGATTGTAACGAAGTCCACCACATAGTAATTTGACCTCGTCGGTTCTACTACATATAATCATAACGAACTTTATCGGCTTGGTATATATGTCGATAATTCCACCCATTCGCGTGCACAGATACTGTTTATCGCCGCTACAATTGAGACCTGGGGTGGCTTGTGCGACTCTACGGCCATACTCTCCCCTTCATCTCAACCAATCCTATTCACCTCCTCAACGTCTCCCACGTAGCGATTGCGGCTCAATCATTAGGTCGGTCTCTTCTGGCCCCTCTTCAGGGTGATGATTATATTTTCTTTCCACCCGACATGAGCGAGTGTTCTCCATCACAATAGATTCAATTGACCCTCTCGACGCCTCAAGCGTTGAGCGGTGAGACTGGGATTACTCTCTCCTCTGATCGCAATCCCTTTTCAATCCCAATCACACACCTCTCAGTTGGACAAGAGTAGAGTCCCAGAGGTCCAGTGAGATCCCGACGGTTTATCGGCGCCACCACGGCAAGGCTATTCTTACGATTTGGCTGCATTCGCGCCGAGGACGAGGACGAGCCAGTGAGCAATGGCTCCTCTTAATGCGTCACTATCATTATCACTATCAGTGTCTACGCGGGGCCGAACCGCGAGCATCTCAGCAAAACGCCATATATCACTGAGTTGCCACACGAAAAATAATTGCTTTTCCCGCCCATGGACTGCAAGATCTTCAGGTATGTGGGATTTCCTCTTCCTCACGCTTTTTGCGCGAAATTATGATTGGGGGAGTCATGGCGTCCACCGGTGTCGGCCAGATACGGGCCACACTTTTCTTCCTACATGTAGTGTACCCTGGTGGGGTCATGCGATGTGCTGTATCGTGGAGAGCTTCACTTTTCTGGTCCAATATTTTATTTGCCGCATTTTTTCAGTTGAAGTTTAAGATCGTCTGACTCTGACATTTATATATTTCCAGATATTCTCCCAAATCTTTCATCTTGTCGCAATTGTATACATCCCACCCCACTACGAACCATGTCGACCACCACTATGCTTCGAAGCTTGAACATCGACAATATCAACCCCCACGTTAAGGAAGCAAAATACGCCGTGAGAGGAGAACTTGCTGTGCGATCTGAGGAATACAGAGCTGCACTTTCAAAAGGACCCAGCGAAAAGCTCCCATTTGACAAAGTTATATCTGCGAATATTGGAAATCCACAACAATTAGACCAGAAGCCAATCACCTTCTTCAGACAGGTTTTGAGTTTGCTTGAGTATCCGCCACTATTAGAGAAGGAGGATGTCTTGCTGAATGGCCTGGGATACAAAAGCGACGTGATTGAGCGCGCCAAGTGGCTCTTGAAGACCGTGGGATCTGTTGGTGCATACAGTGCCAGTGCTGGTGCGCCAGGAATCAAGGAGAGCGTTGCGAAATTCATTGAGCGTAAGTTCGATCTTGATGATTTTACTTCTGACACTCTCTGATAATGTTTCATAGGACGGGATGGCCACCCCGCCGCAGCCAACGACATTTACCTCTCGGCTGGTGCCTCTTCTGGTGTCAATACCCTCCTACACGTCATCTGCGCCAATGCGAAGACAGGTGTATTAGTTCCTATTCCACAATACCCTCTCTATACTGCTTCGCTTTCGGTTCTCGACTCGAAATGTGTTCCATACTATCTCGACGAAGCAAAGAACTGGGGGACCGATCTCGAGGCTATTAAGGGCGCGTACGAGCAAGCCATCGAAGAGGGAACTGATGTTAGGGCAATTGTAATAATCAACCCAGGGAACCCAACCGGAGCAAGTCTTTCGGAGGACGATGTGAAGGCTGTAATTGACTTCGCTGCGGAAAAGAAGCTCGTCCTGATGGCCGATGAAGTCTACCAGACCAATGTATTTGTTGGGAAATTCCACAGCTTCAAGGGCGTTCTAAGAGACATGCAAAAGGCCGAGCCGGAAAAGTACAAGAACGTCGAGCTTGCTTCACTGCACAGCATTTCAAAGGGTATGGTTGGGGAGTGCGGTCACAGAGGTGGATATTTCGAGCTGTGCGGCTTCGACCCAGAGGTGCAGGAGCAGATCTACAAGTTCGTATCTATCAGCTTGTGCGCACCAGTCATTGGGCAATGCCTAGTAGAGCTGATGGTCAACCCACCAAAAGAGGGCGAGCCAAGCTACGAGCTTTACAAGAAAGAGTATGACGGCATCTTTGCTGGTCTCCAGACAAGAGCTACTGCTCTGTACGATGCTTTCCAAAAGATGGAAGGCGTCGAGTGTGGCAAGCCCCAAGTAAGTCAGACCTGCTACCGTTTAAGCGTCAACCAAGTACTAAGTCTAAACAGGGTTCCATGTATCTCTTCCCAACTATAGTCCTTCCGGAAAAGGCTCTCGAGGCTGCCAAGAAAGAGGGTCGCACGCCTGACGAGTTCTACGCTTTTCGCTTACTCGATGCCACGGGAGTTTGTGTCGTCGCGGGATCTGGTTTTGGACAAAAGGAAAACACTCTTCACTTCAGAACCACTTTCCTTGCACCAGGCACAGAGTGGGTGGGGAGAATTACAAAGTTTCACTCTGAGTTCATGGATGAGTTCAGATAAATGCGTGGTATTTGGAGTCAAAACAAATCTGAGGAGGTTATGGAGTTTAGGTAGAAGATATCAAGGTCAGTGGATGACTTCTGTATGTACTGGTTGGGTAAGGTCTTTTGTGTCCCAAGTTGATATTCAGGTAGCTTGTGGATAGATATAACTTGAATACCAAGAACATATTCCACTTACCTTTTATGGCTCTTCACTCTCGTGTACGCGTTGGAACATGTATGAGGACGATATACAGACCAAAATTCTTACAGGGTGAAGCATGTGACATCATAAATGCTATCCTCGACCTCTGGGCAGAGCAGACTCAAGCGACAGAAACTGACAATCCTCGAACAGCCTCCGAATAATGAATGTGGGAGGAGCACTCAGCCTTTCCAGTCTCTTCTCGTCCTCCACATCCTAATAATGCAGATTAGGTGAGACCCAGAGCCTGTATCTACATCTCAAGGACAAGAAGAGGAGTTGAAATTATCGAAATCATGGCATTTCATCAACAATTTTCACCAAAACACTTCTTACTTTGACAGATGGCTTTTCGGATCGCCGAGCTCTCGCGGCAGGTACATTTATCTCTAAACGCTCGGATAAATCCGGATTGCGGTTCTTTATTGGAGGCAAATTCATCAACTCGCGGATAAGCGAAGTTCCCCACAATGTATTGACCCCTCAGTGGGGACTCTGAATTTATACGATCGTGAGCATCCAAAGTTTAATTAATAAAAATTTGGGTGGCCGCAAGTTAGGCGGAGTTTCAGGTTCCGAACTAGTTTCGTTGTGTTTAATATATTATTTTTCGGGTGCACAGGGATGAAGGTGGTTGAGGCTGAATTTATGCAGGTGTATATGGAGGATGTGGTTCCCCTTCTTGATATTTGTTGCGGTCTGAATTTTGAGATACTGAAATTGGGAATTTTCTCCTTGTTCCAAACTCTTTCTTTCAAAATGCGTTCTCATATTTTAACTTCTGTGGTAACGTTGTGGTGTTCGCTCTCCTCGGTAAAAGCCGTGAGTAATTCGACATGTACAGCGACGACCAATTGGCCAGGCTGGGCAGGAATCAAACACGCATTCGTCTTGTAAATCTTCCCATCTCTCATGTTTTCATCAGTTACTTTCTTGTTTACTAACTCACTGCAGCGGAGATTCCTATACCCAAACAGGATTTAACACAACGCTCGCATCGCCATCACCAGGAAACCCGCTTGGAAACCCGCCATATCCAGGATGGACATCTTCCAATGGCCCGAATTGGATCGACTATCTAACAGTGAAGTATAATGCGTCGAGCTTGCTGACGTATAATATGGCATATGGCGGCGCTACTATAGACGCTTCACTCGTCGAACCATACGCACCCACCGTGCTCTCGGTAAAAGACCAAGTCCAGTCACTTTTCCCATTCTACACCACTACCGCTTCGAATGTGAATTGGAAGGCTTCAGATTCCGCCTTTATGGTTTGGGATGGCGTCAATGATGTTGGGAATTCATGGTGGAAAAACACGACGCAGCTGTACGTGGATATCTTCACGGTGTATAGAGGGTTGGTGGATGAGCTGTATGGATCCGGGGCGCGGAATTTTGTCTTTCTGAATACACCACCTGTGGAGAGGAGTCCGATGATGGCTGCGAATGATGAGTGGAGTCATACGACGGAGAGGGCTGCGATTGCGGATTGGAACACCAAGGTGGTAGACATGGGGAAGGCGCTTAAGATGAAGAATGCGGACGTGAATGTCTTCGTGGTGGATACGAATAAGCTGTTTACGATGGTGTTGGATGATCCGACGGCGTTTACCCAGACGGCGGGCTTGAAGAATACGACGGGGTTCTGTGTGGCTTATCAAAAGTAAGTTAGGTTTGGTGAGGTCGAGATGAGTGCTTGCTAATGTGTGGGGGGTGTAGTGGAACGCCGGCGCAAGATACGATGGTTGAGGGCTGTGGATATCCTGTGAATCAGTATTTCTGGTTGAATAATTTGCATCCTACTAGTCCGATGCATGAAGTTGTTGCGGAGGGGACGAGTAAGGTGTTGATTGGTGGCCCGAACGTTTGTTGATACACCTTTTGCTGAGTGAGCCGACTGGTGAGTAGGTCTGATATGCGATGTACTGTACATACGGGCTGTTGTTTGTTGTATATAACGATATGGACTGAAATTTAGTGTACATACATTATTCTTTTTCAAGACTGGTGTCTAGTCGTGTCCCGCTTTCCATGCCCAGGACCCTCATTGTAGTAGCTTCTGTGTTCGCCTAGCGATTGATTACACATGAAGGAAAAGGTCTTCGGCTATTGGAAATAAACCAAGAGGTCTAGGGTTTGCGTCACGCACTGAATGCATCATCAAGCTCTTATATTCTCTGGAGGCAATTTTTCTTACAGCGAATAACTTGACACAAGACAACAATAGTTAATCTTTTGATATAGCCAAAGTATGCTGACCCAAGATATCTTACGGCTCTAGCTTGAAACATGAAACAACACCTACAGCACAGTAGGACTATGTTCTGATTTCGCAAAGAGCATCTGCGCGATCTCTGGCAATTATTTCACCAAAAAAAGAAACATAAAGAAGAAAAGGTTATCTCATGTTTGTGAATCTGCACAAGGCTTTTGATAATAAGATCTCTACATACTGGGCTGAGATATGTTATACCTTAGTCTCGTTGAAGGACTTAATTGGAAACAGCCTGAAATCCTAGTTCGTGGAGGCGAATATGATGACAGTCGATTATCGACTTCATAAAGGAGAGCATTGAACGACGGTGCAGTGAAGCTGGTTAAAGTAAGACGCCGCAGTATCATAATTGCGATGAAACGTTCTGCAGAAGGTAAGAACAAATCCAAAAACCACGCAATAGAACATAGCTGAATAATCATCCGATCGGTGAGATTGCTTGTAGCGAGAAAAGTCAAGAAATGCTGGGACGAAGATACTCGAATGGGACGAGGTGGATTTGTCTTGCTTCCCATTCACCAGAGCCCTGGAGTCAATTGTCACTTCTACGCTATCCCTAATCTGGTCATCGAATCCGCATCGAGTCCCGAAAATCGGTTGCCGCTGGCTTATCAGCTCCTTATCCAGCCAACCCGACAAGAATTCGTATACGACACCAAACTTTGACAGCTACACCGATGTTGAAGCGGCGGCATGTCGTAGCTATTGAGGGGTCTGGCTTAGTGGCTGTCCATTGAGTATTCAAAGCTTCACATAATAGAAAGAACGACGGTTTTATCCCACTACTGCTCCTTTCCTAATCGATACATTGAGTCCCCCTCATCAGTGTTAAGCTTTGCTATATTATACTGACTGTCCTTCCTTTGCTAATCATTCTTCTCAATTCCATCCTCATCGTATAGTTCTTCTACAATTGTGCCAATCTCACTGCAGCAGTAGCACCTTCACAATGGCTCTCGATAGACTGAAGTCCGTTGCGCAACACATTACTGGTACATCCGACCCTCCCCATCCATTCGATCCCCTCTCCAACGCCGAGATCGAGAATGCTGTCCAGATTATCCGCAAAGAACATGGCCAGCTTCATTACAATGCCATTACCCTCAAAGAACCCGCCAAGAAAGAGATGTTGAAATGGCTGGCGAACCCATCTACACCACGACCGCTGCGGATAGCAGATGTGGTGGTTGTTGCACCAGGCGGAAGAGTCGTCGATGGCTGGGTTGATTTGAAGGCGGGCAAGGTCATAAAGTGGGAATCACTGGAGGGCGTTCAGCCTTTGGTAAGTTGAATCGCATTACTTAATGATTGGCAGACTTTCGCTTACAAGGAGATAGATCACAATGGAAGATCTACAGATCGTTGAGCACGTTGTTCGAAAAGATCCCAAGGTCATCGAGCAATGTGTGATTAGTGGTATTCCCGCAGATGAGATGCACAAAGTCTATTGCGATCGCAAGTCTTCCTACAAGTTTTGTAGGTTTCGAGTGCTAAAATTATCTAGCTTGGACAATTGGCTACGACCACCGATTTGGCAGCAGTGTTCGTCTGCAGCAGGCACTTATGTATTATCGACCACATGTTGATGATAGTCAATATTCCTTTCCTCTCGACTTCTGTCCCATTTTCGATGCTGGAAAACAAGAAATCATTCACATCGATATTCCAGAAGTTAGACGGCCAGTCAACAAGGCTAAGCCTAACAACTATCACGTTGATGCTATTGAGAAGGAGGGAGGTTACCGAACGGATATCAAGCCAATCAATATCACTCAGCCAGAAGGAGTGTCGTTCAAGGTTGAGGGTCGCGTCATTGACTGGCAAAACTGGAAAGTCCATGTTGGATTCAATTACAAGGAGGGCATCGTACTCAACAATATTTCATATAACGATAAGGGAACTCTTCGACCTATCTTCTACAGATTATCACTGGCCGAAATGGTTGTGCCTTATGGCAACCCAGAGCACCCACATCAAAGGAAGCACGCCTTCGATCTCGGAGAGTACGGCGGTGGATACATGACCAACTCGCTCTCTTTGGGCTGCGACTGCAAAGGTGCGATTCATTATATGGATGCCGCGTTCGTCAACCGCGCCGGAGACAGCACCACTATCAAAAATGCCATTTGCATACACGAGGAAGATGCCGGTATTCTGTTCAAGCACACCGATTTCCGTGATGATTCGGTTATTGTCACAAGAGGTCGCAAGCTCATTATCTCCCACATCTTCACAGCTGCAAACTATGAGTACTGCGTATACTGGATCTTCCACCAAGATGGTACCGTCCAACTTGAGATCAAGCTCACCGGTATCCTGAACACTTACTCCATGAACCCAGGCGAGGACACTAAGGGCTGGGGCACTGAAGTGTATCCTGGAGTAAATGCACACAACCATCAGCATCTTTTCTGTCTACGCATCGATCCGAATATTGATGGATCTGAAAACACTGTCTTCCAAGTTGATGCGACCCCAGGAGCTGGCGAAGTTGGCAGCAAAGAAAATCCGTATGGCAATGCCTTCTATGCTAAGCGAACGAAATACACAAAGGTGAAGGAGGCAACGAGCGATTATAATGGCGCCACTTCTAGGACCTGGGATATGTGCAATACCAACAAGCTCAATCCTCACAGTCACAAGCCTGTAAGTTACAAGCTTGTCAGCAGAGAGGTACCTGGATTACTTCCAAAGGAGGGTTCCTTGGTATGGAAACGAGCAGGTTTCGCCAGACATGCCGTTCATGTCACTAAATGTAAGCAGCACCCACTTCTATATCTCAGCTCAGCTAACAATTCTTTAGACGACGACGAGCATCTTTACGGGCCAGCTGGCCGCCACGTTCCACAAACTTCCGGCGAGCCATCTCGTGGTATTCCGGAATGGATAGCAGATGGCGATGTGTCCATTGACAACACCGATGTCGTTCTATGGCACACCTTCGGAATCACCCACTTCCCCGCGCCGGAAGATTTCCCAGTCATGCCTGCTGAGCCTATGACACTCTTACTCCGACCAAGGAACTTCTTCGCCCGCAACCCAGCTCTGGATGTACCACCCAGCTATTGCAGTACACCGAGTCAAATTGCTAGCAAAAGTAAGGTGACGGATGCTGCGGATAAGATGTCGAAATTGGTCGTTACCTCTGGTGAGGCAGATTGTTGTAAAAAGTAGGCATTGCGTCAAAGGCGTTTGGATTGAGGCGCAGGGACTTTTGGGTATTGGCTTGGTTCTTCTGCACATATTATTACCATAACATATATCTATATCACTTCCATCACTTTCCAAAAATTCATTTGAGTGCGTATGCGTTCGGTGGATGTGCAATAATCAGGTCTTGAACCCTCAAGAACGATGACTGTGATTTTCTCAATCTATATGAATCATCAAGAACAATTGTCTTGGCTTGGCTTATCTGAATTGTTGTCTCAACTTACTCAGCTAATAAAGTATATTATTGTCGGACCACAACTGGTATTCCTGAGTCTGTCTGCTCAAAGATTATCCACATTTTCTTCCCGGGCCATCAGATGATGTGCTGTACAGAACCTGTTAGCCGGTGTACGATTAGAGACAAGGTATATCATCTGCCGCCGACAGGAGACGAGACAACGATGAACATGATGAGTGTATCATGCTCGATTAGGAACGGGCAGTACTGGCAAAAAATTGCAAAACAACGGATTAGGGGAAAGTCGTATTCTTAACTCATTGTTGAATTCTGCCACTGGGCAGTGTTGAAATAGTGCTTACTAAGCCTGCATGACCGTGCGCAGTGTAGAGACTTACTCTCAATTCTGTACTATAGCTTCTGCTCTCTTCATCATCAATCAGATACATACTCATAAACACACTCAATTCTCAACAGGCAGAAACGTAAAGTTAGATGCAGAGGAATGTTGGCCTTGGCGGCCTGGCGTAAAAGGTCGTCTCTACATAGCTTTTCAGGCATCAACAAAATACCCGTTGGAGTGCTTCTTCGTACCTGGGTCGACTACAAGAAAAATCACTTCTTTCGATACTCCCATGCGGCACGCTCACAAGTCCAATGTCAAAATACATAATGAAAATTGTAATACCTCGCCAACATCTTAATGAAGCCCCGACCTTAGCCATGCCCAACAGTCCATTCCACCACAGCAACCTCCTTCCCATATGCATGCACTATATGAGCAGCACCAATTGAATGATGGATCTTGATATTCCCAGCCTCGATATCTTTCTCGAGCTGATCGAGCCGAGATCCTTTCGGAACAGCTTTCCAGGCTGGGAGACAAACAACTGCGAGATAACATCGAAGTTTCTGATGCCTGGACGGACGACTTTGTCAATACTTACTAGATACACAAGAACTTCTATATCACGGTTTCTCCTCTTGAGATGAGGACTGTCTAGGTGATAATTGATCAACGATGTTCTCTGGATGTTTCCATGCTAGAGCAACGTATCTAGCGAGAGGTGTCAGCAGAATTGGGCAATCAGTCCTCTACGCTGGTGGCTACCGACTTTGTATGGCTCCCTCTCGCAGCTATCTGGCCCTTGCTATTTGTGAACGATATGGAAGTGTATGCCAAATTTTTGCCAAACTTGTCACACGTCACGACAGCCTTCAGGACATCTCCAATTTGACCTCCAGAATTGAGATAAGTTACTGCAGACAACGTCAGGAAAGTTCGCCAATTCGAGATAGTACTATACCATTCAAGTCCGTCGATACTCCTGTGGCGTAAAGACCTCTCGAAGCTACCGCTAGCGAGCCGCCGAGATCAACTAAACTGTCGTGTAAGTAATTTCGTCGAGGAGCAAGCATGGTAGAGTGGTAGTCACCCATGCTAGCAATTGTTCCTCCATGCATGATATTCAGTCGATTTGTGTGCTCTTTACGGACGTCAAGTTCAAACTCGACTCGCCCTGGCTCTGCGCCCGTGACCCGAAGCTAGATTGCTGTCAGAGAAGCACACAATGTGCAGATCAACGATCCAATAGAACCGAGGCCTATAGGCTCGCGAGGGGAACACTGTACATTGTCTCCAAATAGTCTGAATACGGAATTGTCAGTTCTTAGTATGATATGACTTTTGCTAGATCATCCGAGCGAAGTGAACACGGTTATGAAATGGGCATCTTGAATAGTATTGCCTAAATTCAAGATTACTACTAGAACGAACTTGCCTTCTAGCCTCGAGTTAAGGGCCGCGCTAAATCATACGTATCAGAGCACTGACTCGATCTTAATAGAAGTCTCGCATGTAGGTAAATTGGCCCATTTCTAGAACCAACGATATATTGAACGATATGAATATAAAACAGAACCTACCTCGGCTCCAACCCGCTCTCGGCTTGGAATGACTTCATTACCTGTTTTCACATTAGTCAAACCCCGGAAGCAAAGGACTATGTTTTCCCTACAGATCTGACGAAACGAAGAGTCGCCATTTTGAAGATCCTTTATATTTGGCGTGCAGATTGCATATACCCCTTCGCGTGGGAAGATCCGGACGTCAACGTTGAAGTATACTACATTTTGCCCCACCCAAACGCGCCAAGGATTTGTTAGAATGGTGATGTGGCCCAAGCTCGGGGCGCGTTTTAATCAGGCTGAAGGACAGCCTTCTCTCTTTCACCATCTTCCCGATCGACTGCTCGGCCACACATGTGATGATCAGACATCGTGTCGCTAATTAAGTCTAACCTATCTTCGAAATGGCTACCAATCTGGCATCCTTTGAGTATCTGGAGAAGCAGCAAGGTACGACTTTTAGAAAGCTATACTTGGAGCCTTCAACAACCTTAGCTATCTTTAGGCGTATGCTTCCACATCTAGGTAGGAGTCCTTCCTGTTGTATGCGCTACGTTTACCGTCAAGGAGCTAATCAGGAGCAGCGAAGACTTTTGTCATGGCTCTGCTGTACATGGACGAGCCCTTCCTTCTACTTGACCTCGATCAGTGGGTGCATCCTAAGGGCAAAAGGTGAGTCGCAAATCTTGATTAGAGATCCTTCTGACGTTTGGGAAGGCAGAGAGATGAAGCGCTGTCAACTCTATCTCGACTTCACATCGTCACGATCACTGCGCCTAACAGACAAGAACCACAAGTTGTATCTTTGACCCCCATGTTCAGATACTCTCTGCGGCTGGCATTGACAGGAGGTGGCGATCATCAGTCTTTTGGCGTATTATCGAACAATTCAGAAACGGCTGAGATAGAACTCTCCTTTCTCGACGAATACGGGAGATCACAATGGGAAGGTATTCTACATTATGTTGTGAGTAGTGCTGGTAATGCCACAGGGCAATCTGGTGACGGTCCGACAACTGGGGTAAAGCAATTGCTTGAAGCCGGGGGCTTAGTTAAGCGCGGTGGAAGATCCAAAGATATTACGCAGGATGGCTTCTCGTTCCTGTTGCAGGAGGTAAATGCGCAAGTCTGGACTCTGCTTCTGCTTTGGCTTGAGCATTCCAAACAGGTTCGTTAGCTAACTCTCCAACTCGCCAATGGCTAATGTTCTGTAGATGGGTATGGACTCTGTTGAAATCCTTTCATTCTTTTTTATGCTTGGTTCTCTCGAACTTGGGCACTCTTACAGTACCAAAACCCTCAAATCCACTCAGAAAGAAATGCTTACCACCCTGGTCGACCTTGGACTCATCTACATTCCTCCCTCCACGCCAAATCAGTTTTTTCCAACTCGACTAGCTACAACACTGACCTCAGATGCCAGCGCTCTGAGAAGTGTTACTGCCGGATTTGAAAGTGCGATTGCTGCCGGCTCTGGCTCAACTGGGTTTATCATCATCGAGACAAATTATCGTCTCTATGCATATACCGACTCCCCTCTGCAGATTGCAGTCCTTGGGCTCTTTACGAAGCTCACTACTCGCTACCCGAATATGGTGTGCGGCCGTGTTACGCGACAATCCATATACGAAGCAATTGGGCGGGGCATCACTTCAGAACAGATCATAACATATCTGTCAACACACGCACATCCGCAGTTGCTCAAAGCTGCCGCCGCAAAGGGAGGCGTCCCGGTGCTGCCTCCTACCGTCGTCGATCAAATCAGACTTTGGCAGATTGAGAACGAGCGCATGAAGGCTACCCCTGGATTTCTTCTCAAAGACTTTGACAGCTTGGATGAGTATAACAAGCTGGTCAAATATGCGGAGGAGATTGGAGTTCGGACGTGGAAGAGCGATGCCAAACGGATGTTTTTTGTCAGCAAGCTAGAGCAGATGAAAGATTACATGAAGAGCTTGAAAGCCAAGTAGTTCTCCACCAGGACTCAACGGTCAGACCTACAACAACAGACATCGTTTATTGACATAGCGCGGCGTTAGGAGGAAGGAAAACCCATAGTTGCGGACTTCAAAGGTCATCTAGGATGGTGTTACTGGGATTTACGAGGGGTTTACGAAGGATTGGCTGGTGGTATCCAGTGTTGGGCATTCGTCTTCATTGGGGGCGGGACGGTTCTGTGCTATTTCCCCTGCAGGACTTGGGCCTACGCCTTTAAGATGGAAATATCAAAAGGAATCCCCGGGCATCTCTTTTACATGGAGGTGCGGTCCACTAAGCAAATTAATTTTTGGCCGTTCGGCGGCGTTCATAAGAAAAGCCCCCTTTCCACTTAACACCGTCTACCAATCTTTCGTTGCGGCCCGCCCCTTATACTCCAGAGTCCAGCAATTGGGATGCAAATATACCCTCCCCTCACCCCACTTATCTAAACCCGAAGTAGATTTCGCCGTGCTACGACTCCCTAAATCGTGCTAGCCTAGCTACCTATACATATAACAACTTTAACGTGTTAGATACTCTCTTCTAGAATTACACTCTCTCTTTTAATTCTTTAAAGGAAAACTCCTAACCCTAAACCCTAACCTACTTGTTAATAATTTATTATACCTTTCTATTCTTTTCTCCTATTATAGTATTTTCACGTTATAAACTTGCGCGCACGGCGAAATCTACTTCGGGTTAAGATAAGTGGGGTAAGGGGAGGGCGTAGTGATTGTGAGGGGAGGGTATATTTGTACCCAGCAATTGTCAATGTGGGACCGCAGCAATTGCAATCGTCAACTACCCAAGGCGGAGTCTTGTTCTAGATGGACAAATGGGATGCCCTTCTTCAACGGAAGGGCCGCGAACGGATCAAACATTGTCGTTCGATAGATGCCCAAACAGTCGTTCTTTTTCCACTTGGGTTTCCTAGACCTAGAATTGGGTTATCGCTGCTTACACAGACAGTACTCCGTACAAGCGCGATCTACGTCAGCGGCGCATGAAGTCGATCAGGAACATCCTGGATAATTGCCGAATACCTTCATAATATCTCTAACAGAACATTTCCTGCAGCAATTCGAAGTCTGAAAGCTTAGGAAGATCCGCCTGAAGATTTCACCTGGTCGATCTAATATCAGAGATGCGAAATGGTTGCTAAATTGGCCTGTGATTGTAAAATGTCTGAATTGGATCATCACGAGGGTCTAGGTCGGGCCGCGACTGCCCAATGATAGGAGGGCTAAACCTTGCACACCCTCGTCACTCAAGCCGGTTTCGTTCAAGCATGAAGCCTCCCACTACCCTCCACATCAAACATCTCAAATATCTTCACCGTGTTGTTAAATCTCTGCATGTCCAACCTCCCCATTAATCTTATCCTCGCTTCTTCACAACTTAACGACTCGCCGTCCCTCGATCTCTCCACGTCTGTAGCATTCTCCCAACAAGAGCACCCCACATACTAGTAGTATCTGTGGTTCGGTGCCAGTTTCATAGCGGGGTACAGCCTCTGCGCTCAACTCAGCCCATTGCAACGGCACAGGAGAGGACAACAAAACCAGTCACGGAGAGAACCCTTTTGCGGTGAACACTTCTTTTCCTTCGACATCGAAATCTGCAAACATGTCTCGAGGTCCATTCCGGTCCTCTATTGATCATCTGGCGTATGGCAGTGGCCCGGAGCGCTGGGATACCGAACGATTCAATCAAGAGCGAGATCGCTATGGCCGTGGGGATGGAGGACGCTACGAAGAACGTGACACGAGGGTCTCATTCTCTCGGGACAATGAGCGCAGAGGCGGTTTCCGGGGTCCATCACGAGGACGAGAATCGTCGGTCGACGAGGTCTATGAGCGAGAACGCCGAGGGCCCCGAGGGTACGAAGACGACATATACGAGAGACGACACTACCACGACGACGAGCCACGCATGGAGCGTGAGAGACCATTCGGTAGGGATAGAGGACAAAGTATCACAATTGAGAAAGAACGTGAGCGATATGACGAACCTCCTCCTCGGCGGGGCGGAAATCGACCAGCTTTCTTGAGACGACAATCCAGCTTGGACACTTTCGATCGAAAGCCGCTGATAAGAATGTCAGATCGGGAGAGAGTTGAGAACTACGGGCCACCAGCAAGATACGGACGCGAAGAATACGGTCCACCCGCTCGTTATGAGAGAAGAGAAGAACTTCGTCCTCCGCCTCTGACACCCATCCCATTGCCGATAACAAGGCAGTTGGGTCCACCTCCAAGACGATACGTGGAGAAAGAATATTACGAGGATATAAAGGTTGCTGAGCCCGACTTCTACGGCGATGAAGAGTTCAGAGGTTACCCCGAACGAGTCCGAGAGAGGGAAATCATCAGGAGGAAACGCCGGGACAGAAGCAGGGAGAGCAAGGCTAGCCATAGTATGAGAGGTAGTGTGAGAAGTAGCAGCCGTAGCTCCTCGAGCAGCAGCAACAGCTTTGAGACTGTCAGAAGTGAGTTCCCTAAGAAGGGGAAAACTAGGATGCCCGCAAGACTTGTCAGCAAGAAGGCAATCATTGCTTTGGGATATCCATTTGAGGAAGAGGTATGTGTAGCAGTATCAATGACATGGACGAGTATAAGCTAACGATGATAGGCCGACACCATAATCATCATGAAAGCCCTCGGGAGGGAGAACATTGACGAGGTCATCAAATTGAGCGAAGACTACAAAGCTGACAGTAAGTATCAGTCTATCACCCCTTGCCTTCGTCCTTATTAGAAACTCCTCTGACCAAATGCCACGGAATAGAACATGAAATGTCTGGTGGTCGCTCGGAGGCGGGAACAGTCGTGGAAGAACGCCGCACCGAAGTGATCACCGTTCCCGCACCTCTTCCTCCTCCTCCGCCACCTGCAGTCTTTGTTCCGCCGTCGCCGCCGCCGCCTCCACCAGTAGTCCTTTCTCCTCCCCCTCAGGCACCGGAAGTTATTCAGGAGACCAAGGTCATTGATATTCACCGCTCGCCTTCACCAGCATTCTCCCATCACCACCATGGCCATCATGGGAGTCCAATTATCTTGAATGCTGGGCCTCGTGAAGAAAGCACATTTATTGAACGGAAGAGGGAGGTAATAGAGAGATCCGATCCCATTCCTGTCGGACCGCTGGCACTAGCAATGCCAGCTGAGCGCCGAAGAATTCCTGATGAGCGCGCAATCCGTGCTGAAATCAAGGCTTTGGAGGCAGAGAAAGAAGCACTTAAAGCCCAACGACGCGCGGATCGAGAATTACGCCGGGCAGATAGATATCGTGAACCCCGAGTGTCGGAGACTGATTTGGTGGTTTACGATCGTGAACGTTACGATAATTACGGGGAAGACGTCACTCTCGTCCGGACCGAGAGATACGTAGAGCCCGAGGGAGGGGTCAGGATTCAGAAGGACAAAAAAGGTAGGATGAGCATCAGCGTGCCAAAATATATCTGAGAAGATATCCTTTCTGGCTTCCTTTGGTGGGTCATTAGCTCTGCTAGGGATTTTACGTCAGAAACTTGCTAACACCAAACCTCGATTAGGTCCTCCACCAAGACTAGTCAGGGCGATGCTGAAGACCCTTACGTGAAGCGGCGGACTCGGTTGCTATCTATCTTCTATTCACCTTGTTATCTATTGCACTAGGATAGTCAGTGGTCCAGTGGAGTTTTCTATTTGACATGTTTTTACATTTGGTGTCTGTTGGCTGGCTTGGTATATAGAATGTAGGCGATCTCGCAAGGAATCTTGGGTTCTCAAGGAGGCTTGGTTTCTCAAGGTGGCTAGGGCAGTATCTCATCCAACGAGGGTACACGGAGTAATATAGTCTCAGTAAACGCGGGACTGCTCATTGAGAGCAGTCTTGGACATGATACGAATTCAATCTCTTCAAAAAGTCTCCACTTTAGTCTCCTCCTTGACAATCAATTGCGCTCGTTAGCCCGCAAAGCTCAGGATTATAGACATGAACCGCGAGCTAGCATCTAATCTTAGCGGGAAAGTTTTCTTTAGCCAAGTATTCCATAAGGAGTCTTGTCTGGCTTCAGGAGCAAAGTAGCGTCTCATTTCGAATTATTTCATATTTATAAACAAGTGTCCGATTTAAAAACCAGATATTCAAACTATAATTGTTTTCTTGCATTTGACTGTACTGTAGCGGTCTAGTCTGTCCATGTTAACCAGGATGTTTTCACTAGAGTTTCATGACTATGTCAAAGATATATTTATTGTCTAGACAGCGTACTTATCTAACAACAAAAATTATATACCCTTATCTTCGACTTCTTAGACATCTACCTTCTCGCCCTCCTTCCCCCTTCACATCCCCCACCAGAGCGAGCGAACCTTACTCTCGCTACTCTCGATATCGCTACTTGATCTCGCTATTACTATCGCCTCGCCGTTGCTAAATTTGCTGTTGTTAGTCTCGCTGCTACATTTCTCACCGTCACTATGAGCGCTTACCTATTGCATTATTCAAATTTTCGTTAATGAGCCTCTTTCCTTCAAAGGTGGAGACTGTTCACGTATGAATACCCTTTGATCGCTAGATTCGGGACATCCCAAATTTACTATAGATCCCTTAGAAATGTACGTATCATGGTACAGTCAGCGAAAGTTCACTTTTCAGTTGGATATTCCATCGGGATTCTCAGGTGTACTGCGCTGTGTCAGCTATCGCGAAAAAGAGGCTTTCCATTTTGTACTACCACATTGTTCATTTGATCAATTATTGACATGGCACGGATGGGTGCATCGTATACCAGGACTGACTCAAAAAAATCGTTGAACAGGGCAATATTCGGGAAGTCCCATTTCCAAGTTGGTCGTGGATGAGCTGGGAAGGCCTAAAGAAGGTAGAAACACTTTGTGCCCTTGAGAAATGAACTGATCCGCGGTAATATGACTCCCGAACTCTTATTTTATAAGCTGGGACTGGATGGAAGAGTCCAAGAGATTGCAATAGGCGATCGAAACATCGATCCTGAAAGATTTCAAAATAGCCGAATTTCGCTTGGGCAGATTGACTACACTTCCACCAACGTACTCAGGGATCAGTGGAGGGGCGACAGAGCCATAACAGGCAAGATATTTATAAAACCGAGAGGGCAAAGGACGGAGATTGCGAAAATTCCCCATATCGAAGCTGTTCCGTCTCGCCATTCGGAAGATCCGCACCCTCCGCTCTCCTCTTGCTCTTCGTTTCAAGACACGGGTCATCTCGCTTTCTGGACAAGCTGCGCACGTCTCCCAATTCGATTCGATGACGAGTCGACAAGCTATTTCGACAGCCTTCGTATTGCTATCAAACACGAAGAAGTACTGATGAACGACCTCAATTTGAGGTCGATTCGAGATCTAAGAGAACGAGGCTATGCGAGTTTTATTGTTACATCGAGACACTACGTGAATCAGTTTGGCGAAGAACGGGATTTCGAGTGCTTGAATTTGTTGATCGTGGAGTGGAGCGAGTCGGAAGTGGATGTTGCGAGGAGGCTTGGGTGTGGTGTTATTGCTGAGAAAGACCGGGTAGATGCTGAAAGGGAGTGGAAGTTGGTTATTTTGGAATGAATACTAACGACGACAAGTGTGGCTCGGAGACTGGAGGACGTGTTGCTCGTGTGATGGTGATGGGTTGGGGTTTCTGAGCCAATGGATAGACATATCACCCTTTCGTGGCTTCTGGGCATGATTGAACGATACATCTAGAGTTGCCCCGCAAACTTATGTCTATAGGCTAGCACTTGCGCCGAAGCTCAGTGGGCTTGACACAGACCAATATTCTGCTCGCTCATACTGTATCAAGTGATCAGCTTGAATGGTCTAGATCCGACGCCCGCAATATTCACAAAGATTCCCAATGTCCCATCTCCAGAGATTGAGCCTAAGGGTGCGCTACACCAATATTTTCGATTTGGGTGGACCTTATTGACCTTTCACTGCCGCGACCCCACTGCTGTTGTGAAGGGGATACGAATGGCTAGATCTAACTATCTGAACAGTCAATTCAAGAGAACAGCGACCGCTTCCTCGTGCTGGAAATTACCTGGCGTTGAAAGCGAACTCCTGGGAGTTTGAACGAGGTACCTGATGTGCTTTGCACTCTCAGGCTTGGCTTATGCACGCGTCCTCTACTGAAGCAAAGCACTACCCTTTTGGGACATTATTTGAAGACTGATACACTAGTATCCGAAAGCAGATAGTGTCTGACCATTTAATGCGATAGAAGATAAGGTTATTAGTACTCACGATCAAATATTCTGGTGGCATTTGAAGCACAGAGTCCATGCAACCGTTAACGGACGTCCCATCTACAAAAGGGGTTTCCCACATTATTGACACGTTTTATACCCGTCTAGACATGTCTAGAGCGTTCTAGCTGACAATTGTGCCATTAGCTATCCCATACCGAGTATCAAAGGTCTAGAAAGGTTTAAGCGAGAAACTCAAACCCCCTGAAAATCATCATAACTTTTGTCACTCGAACTTCAAGCGCAGGACTCTTCAATTCCCAATCGACAGAACGCGTGACCTTTGATGTTAAAGCACGTGTCAAGCTGTCGAATGTTGACCCGTTTGGGAGTACAATACTGTACAGTACACTAAGCCATTTCCGACTAGCCGTATTTTGTGCTCTCATCATCTTTGTGGCCTGTGAGTGAGAACCACCGAGAGATTTTAGAGGCACTCAATCAATGCCTGACTCGGTGACTTGTCAATAAAAATTGCTCACAAGACCGCGGGTGTCCTGGACGCCGTCTTGTTCGGCAATCGGTTGTGTTCGAGCTCCTACGAAGCATTGGTAAGAGTGACAGTTCCACTCGGGCTTTCACATGGAGTCGTATAAGAATGATGGCTGTCGCAAGATTGGCTGAATTGAGTTCCCAGCATCTTGGTGAGGTCTTGTGTTGCATGACAAGCTGATAATTCACATTAACCCGCTTGCGTGTCCTTGTACACGATGCCATGGAGGAATATTCCCCACACTCCTAGTGACACTCCTGTGTCACCTCTCAATTAATCCTTGCAGGTGAGATTTGAGACGAATATTGCTAGGATTTGAGTGACAAACATCACAGATTCTTTTCATCATTTCTAGGCTATTAGATGGACAGGGGAAGCCTAGCAAGACTCACCTCATGAAGAACACACTCTTCATGAAAAATACACTAATTGGGCTTATAAACCGCAGTTTGTGAAACATACAGATAGACAGAGAATCCAAAGCTAGTATTGGAGACCGACGAGGGACTCGGGACATGTCTGTCATCGTCAAGACTCGACATACCACATGAGTCATAGATTTAGTATTCCGTCGTTAATCAAATGATAATCTAAGTACTACCATCTTTTCCGTCTCCAAGTTCCGAACTCACGCTCCAGAAAGTACCGATGTTCTAGAACGAACCTCTCCTGGACTCACGAGCTCTAAAATCCAACTCCTCGGTATCTACTCAGTCTCGTATCCCTTGCGAAGGTCGTGGCTTCAGTCTCTAACCGTGGTTTATTATCAGATAATTGACTACGCGGTGTATCATGAAGCTCCCACGATAGTTCGAGTCTGGGTCCACGAGTACCAATGTCCCATGTACTGCCGTTCGGGAAGCAATCGCGGCTACACCATAGTATGCTACCTACAAGTGATTGACTTTGCTTCTGTCGGACAAAGTATGAAATATTTTCCTGTGACATAGTAACCACGAATACAGATCCTGTCCCGAATAAAACGTCTCCCAGACTTGAACCTGGTGTCAATCGGTTGCCATCCGAAGCGAATTTTGCCGGCTCCGGTCCACCAGGCATGTCTAATGGTCTTCGAGGGCTGAGATGAATAGAAGAGGGTTCTTGGTACGTTACATTCTAATCGGCAGAACTATAGAGTTACAGAAAGTTTTCTCTGATGGTTACTTTTATCAGACCGCAAAGAGCCGGAAATTCGGCGATCCGCGAAGAGTAAGCTCTTTGAGCATCTATGATAGTCTGGCCCTCTCGGATTCTTAGAAGTCCGCTTTCACAAATATCTTAGAAATCCCAAATCGGTTTGGCCTTCAAGCGTGTTCCCCTCGTGGCGAGGAAAAGTTATGTGAGTTTTTGCGGATTTCCCGAAGGTAAGCAGTGAGCGAGCTGATATCTCGCATCTAGAGCCTCGTATTTACTTCATATGATCGAAGTTGATGGGTGCATGGGTTACACCATTGACATTCTTCTGACAACTCATCGCGGAACATTCCTCCGTATACTTGAATATGACCGAAACAATTCTCTTAGCAAGTGAAACCACTTTAGCGAATAGAGGTCGATCTCGTGCGAACTGTAGAACTGTCGAGGTGAGTCGTCTTGCCACTCGTCCTCCGTTCTAGTCGAGACGGTCGAAGTATAAGATCCCATCGATGTATCCTTCATTTCAATCCTCACTCTCATCAACACACTCACTACATTCATCACTTTCACCGAATAAGAACAAAGACAACTACTATCATTCTGCAACGGTCAGACATTACAATTCTCCAAAGTCCCTTCTAAATCACAAAGCCCAATATGAAATTCTCCGCCTCGCTCACCGCTGCCATCGGTGCACTTGCAACCGTTGTCGTAGCTGCTCCAGCCGTCTTGAAAGATCGTGAAACTACAACTGTCGCTCAATACACTAGATCAGAAGCATATCCAAAGTATGTAAACCAATTTCCTCTAACCTGCTGAGCAAGCTTCCACCCTAGCAGTAACTGATCTTGAACCAGCAAACTAGCAACCTTCGACGTATACTGGTGGGGAATCCACGTTCCTCTCTTCTGGGACGACACATGGGGACACTATGAAGAGTGCTACAACTTCCCAAAGAATGCACCATA
Organism: Chaetoscypha palmicola; assembly: GCA_003988945.1. Lineage (NCBI taxonomy): Eukaryota > Fungi > Ascomycota > Leotiomycetes > Helotiales > Helotiaceae > Chaetoscypha > Chaetoscypha palmicola. The sequence continues at coordinate 140,465 of QYAH01000030.1, read as the reverse complement.
TACCAGAGGCACTGGCTCCATCGACATGGCCGGCTCTGAATCTGCCGGTTGCTGGGTTTACCCCGTGCCTGACTGCAAAGGCGAATACACTATCGTCCCACCTGAGGGCATCCAACTCTACACTGGTCACGTCTACTCGTTCATATGCGATGCACCAGCCGCAAAGCCTGCGATCAGTTCTTAATCGTCATGACATATCGGGTACTTCGACACAATCAACAAAGTGATATTGAAGGATTGACGGTGCTTTCTTCACTGGTTTCCTTTGTCACGAGATCGCAAGTTTTGATAGGTTGGAGCACTGGGTGAAGTGTATATACAGTAGTGGCTTCGAAGTGAAGGTTGTTGTTTACGTCCCTCTCTAATTCCGAGGTTGCTGGAAATCTTCGATGTTTCAGGAATTTCCTTCTTGAATTATTTTCTTCGTCCATACAGCACAATATCTCAAAATATACAAAATCGCACATTATTTAACGCTCATCAAACCGATCAAAAGTAGAAACTTGTGAGGCAAGTGAGACGCGATAGAATTGAGAGGCGCTCTAAAAGACTTAGTAATGGCAGAGGAGTATATCCAAATCCAAAAACACAAAAAGGGTATGAGAGAGCGAAAATTCTCTCCAAGAACCACTGCACATCCCAAGAAGGGGAGGAGGCGCTTTCATGAGCATATCTGCAAATCACTTGCAATGTAAAAATGAGATAAGCACAGCAAGTCGCGGGGACACCATACACTTTACAAAGCGGCTCTTCGGTACTTGTGGGAATGCTTTCTTGTATGAACAGGATTCATTGTGCCAATGATTTGAGGCATTTTCAGAAGCGTGCATACGTACAGTGAAAATTGCCAGTATCGGAAATGTTTAAAGTCCTTCCACTGATACAATTGTCGGGCAAGATGACTGCTCAATGTGTAATTAATAGATCAACACACATGGGATCAAATGCCACTCCGACTTGATATCACCCACTGTCCCGACGATCATTCATGTGGCAAATTAGGGTATTAATTTTCCGATGACTGTTTCGTGTGATATCGCGAGATGATCGCAGTCCAACCGACGTCGATCCTGTAGCTGAAATTATGTTAGAATTAGATGTGGGCTAAAGGATAATGACTACATCTAACCTGTAAGTGCTCTAGATAGTATCTAGGTGAACGAAATTTGTTGCTCCTCAGTAAAATCAACACCTACGAGCTGGCTTACGACAATATTGCTGAAAGCTGCACCTAGAAGCTTCTTCGATATTCTCGATTCAGTCAAGATTCCATACACTTTGAAGGCGAATGCTTAGCTGGTGACTTGAAGATCGTGCGGAGATCGTTGCAACATGCGTCATCGCTGGTGATATTATCAAAGTACAGTATTGTACATGACGCCACAGGTTTGGTCACCAACAGACTTACTAAGTAGCGAAACTGGCTTCGGTCCCTTCGAGGTCGCACGTGTGAGAGCAGCAAATCAGGATAGCTATGATGACGCGCCACTCTCTCAACTTCATCCTCTACGGCGGGTTATTGCTATACAAGCGAAGAAGGAGACAATGACACGGTACCTTACCTAGCCTTGAAGTAGTAAAGTAGTATGTTGATTTAGTCGTACTGTTCTTACCTCAAGCTTCCCCAAGAATAACCGAGCAGGACCGTGCACCGAAAGGGGGTGAGGTGTGCCTGACGATTGACGGATCCAATCTTTTTATCTCTTCATTATCGACCAATCCAATAATCAAAATAGAAATGGCTGTCATCCACCGTTCGGAGAGGAAAACATCGTTGCTAAAGGCCATTAGCTTAGTATCGTGAACTTGATTTAAGACCACACAGCACATAGCTGGTTTAAACCTCACTAGCTGTCCAGCTTCTGCTGAGCTGCTACTGAAACAGCAATGTACTGATACGCTTCGTAGCAATTCCGCCACATATTTCGACAAGCTTCACTACAAGATCCCACCCCGATCCTGATATCGTACTATACTTTCGTGGGGGCTGATCAACAAACCGTTAATTAATGAGTCTAGACTTTGTTGGCAGCGGCGTCAACAATCATACGGTTTTGATTGAACATAATCAAATATCCTAAACACAAAATGAAAAGTCATTTATATACCACCCGGTAGTGCCATTACCAAATCGAATTTCTCGACCGCTGACTTGTAAATCAGTGGTGTTTGCGGCTCAGACTCATCTATTTTATAAAACAAGCGATTATGTCCTAAGAATCTTATAAACAGAGATAATAAGACACCGGGTCTTCTCCAGCAGAATAGTTCAGTCCCATGGCAGAAAGAATTGGACTTGCTGGCACGTTTGGAACTTAGATCGCGATTGGACTTGCTTTCGTTGCTCTTATTGCGGTGTGTGGTATGCTGCTCGTTCGGAAAGGAGTAAGGCCTTAGACGCGGCCGGAGGGGCAGTCTAACCATTATATATCTCGAATGGTCTTCCCGAGGTCGTTTCTTTAATACTGATATATATATATATATATATGGTGTTCGAATGTTTCGCCGGACTTTTCCAGACGGCTCCGTAAGTTTGTCATGCATAATTCCACGTGACCATGCACCTCAGCCGAGGTTCACATGCCTGCTCATCGCCAAGTCAAAACCCAATCTTTAATAGAAAAACAACACAAATAACAACATTCATGCGACGATAGCCCACGAGAGAATGGCTTCAACTTCAGATGAAGGAGGGCCAAAACCATCACGCGATCGACTATCCGCGAAGTCTACCGCAGATCCCATACTACGGAATGCGCTGAGATACACCATATCTCCGAAAGAATATGAGACTCTCCACAAGTTCATCATTTCGCGATCCAAGGTTCTCCAACGGAACGCTCCTACAGTTTCCAAGGTTGAGAAACTACTGGAGAGGCCAGGGCGCGATGATTATAATGCTGCGGCTGTGCGTGCTAGTCTGAGAGTATTCTTTGCGACTGGGGCTGCCCTGAAGGCTTGGGGTGCTATTCAAAACAGGTTCCTTAAGAACGATAGATCACGGTATGGCTCTAGACGGGAATCAATCGAGAAATGGCAATTGATGTACTACAGAGGGAAAAAGACTCCGTTGTGGAAATCGGCAAACTTCCGGCTGTCGCTATCCCTTTCTACGATACTCCTACTTCACCGAATACTATTCCGTTTCTTTTCGCGACTACGAGCTCATCTTCTCACACCAGAAGCAAGACCATTTCGACAAAGGAACAAAAGAACGAGTAAAACTCTCACGTCCACTCTCGCGCCAGCGGTAGGTGCCAGTCTTGCTGGATTTATGCTTGCTGTCTATCCCGGCGATCAACTGCGAGTCTCTATATCAATATATGCGCTAAGTAGAGCTGCGGAATTTGCATATAATCATGCGGAGGACGAGGGCTGGATATGGGGAAAGGAGGGAAGTCGGTGGGAAAGACCTTGGTGGTGGGGAAGCTGGCTGCTCTACCCACTGACTTGTGGACAATTGCTACACGCTTTTGTCTTTGATCGGGATTGTTTCCCGAAGGTGAGAGAGAAGAATAGTGCAACTGAATGTCGCTGACAGTAACAGGCATATGGAGATTTTATACTCAAATATTCTCCTCAGTATATTCAAACCCGCCCGGAGGGTTACCCGGCGACTATCCCATGGCCAAATACGAACGAAGTGGTGGATAATCTAGCAGAAGTAGCCCGACTGAAATATCCGTATGAAATCCTTAATAGACTTTCTTCTGCAGCATTACTAATAGTTTTATAGTCCCTTTATTTCCCCCATCCTTTTCCCAGATAGCGTCACTCTTCCCAAATCACTCAGCAGTCTCTCGCCAATAACGTCGCCAGCACATCCTCTAATAACGTCCCTTACATGCGCGACGCTCCACCCCTCCGACCCATCATGTCTCAGAACCTACCTCACTTACTGGATTAGGGTCTTCCCAAGCCTAACGCGATTCTTTACCGCGGTTTTCGTAGTCCTCTCCCTCCCCTCATATAAAGCATTTTACCGTGCGCCAATCACAACCATTAACAAGCTTGCTTCTCGCATTCTTCTTTATTCCTCCTTCGTCGCTGGTTCGATCGGCACTTCCTGGGGCGCAATTTGTTTCCTCCAACAAATGCTCCCTCGTCATGTCCTTGCTACCCAGCGATTCTTCTTTGGTGGAATGTTGGGCGGTCTCTGGGGATTCGTCGTAAGACGCCAAGCGAGGGGTGAGTTCTTGTATAGCGCGAGGACGAGTCTTGATTCTCTCTGGAAAGTTGGACGTAAGAGAGGCTGGTGGAGAGGTATTCGAGGCGGTGATGTCTGGCTGTTTGTCTGTAGTCTCATGGTCATCAATGTGGTATATGAGCGGGACGCGAGAAGTATCAGGAGCGGAGTCGTTCGCAGAGGAGTCAGTGGCTTGAGAGGTGAGGGGCTGAGGGATTACGTCAAAGAAGAAGAAGATCAGAATAAGGCCGAGATGAAATAAGGTCTGGAGTGTTAGATTATGAGGTGATGATAATGCGATATGATCGGCGGGTTGTATGATAGAAAATATGCTCTTAATAATATTTTTAGTATCTCGCTCAATTAACAAGAGGTCCATATGTTGAATACTTGGCCCCCTTCTAGTGGCAATTGCTTTTCTCATGGATCATCTCGAAATAATACGTGAGAAATTAGAGACCTTTCAAATGTAATATCAGTTCACTGATACGTGATAGTTTGGTAAGTGCATGTCGCAATCGATTCCGTCCTTACAGTTCCTGGAGACATGCAGACTATTTAACGTCTCATCAACACATCTGACTAATCATAATTATGCTCCTCTAAAACAAATGCTAAACAGCAAGTGTTATATGTTCGCATAGCATCTAAAGTATCATCCTATTCACACCTCAAAACCCAACGCAATGGAATCTAGAACCAAGCCCTCAAGTCCTCAACATCACATCTCCAACCACAAGGTCACTCAATATCCCCTCTTCCTATCCACCAAATTCAATAACTCCGTCCCCTTCTCAATCCTCGTCAAATTCTCCTCCAAAATCGCAAAACTGCGATCAAAATACGCCGTCCCAAGCCCACTCACATGCGGCGTAATACTCACATTCTCCATATCCCACAACTCGCTATCCTTGGGCAACGGTTCCGGATCCGTGACGTCCAGCGCTGCGCCTCTTAGCTCGCCGGCCTTGAGAGAGGCGATGAGGGAGGGTTGGTCGATGATGGGCCCGCGTGCTATGTTGATGATAAATGCTTTTTTCTGGGAGAGGATGGTGAATTCGGGGGCGCTGAGGAAGTGGAGGGTTGAGGGGGTTAGGGGGACGGAGATTAGGAGGATGTCGATGTTTTGGGTTAGGAAGGCGTGCAGGGAGGCTTGAGAGGTGCCGGAATACCATGCGGATGGGATGGTGCCGTCTGGGTCGCCTGTGTCAGGGACGGTGTAGCCGGTGTATTTCTTGCTCTCTGCTGTATCCCTTGGACTAGCAGTGTAGGCTATGATGTCCATACCCAGAGCTTTTGCTAATCTGGCGGCTGTTTTCAATCTCAGTTAATGTGTCTTGATATGAAATTATAGCAACCTCAAGCGTGCATAGGAAGTTTAACGTACCTTGTCTTCCAATAGCACCATATCCCAGAATCCCCATTCTCTGACCCACACTATCTCTAATCATCCCAATGTCCCGCGACGAACCCCAGACGTGCTCTTTTTGCCACGAGAGCATGAGTTTCTCCCTGTGAGACGCGCTTAGGATCTGCATGACGACCCATTCTGCTATCTGAGGTGCGTGAACGCCGGAAGAATTCGTGATTGGGATTTTGGTCTCTTTCCACTTTGATAGATGTCAGTACATTGATTAATGTGGAATGCTCAAGAGATATCTCATGTAATTTGAAGATCAGAATTGTGAATGAGTTGAGTAGCATAATCGCTTCACTTACAAGGGGAGTCTTGTTGACCCAATCTACACCCGCTGAAAAGAGGTGAATTAATTTCAGATTCTTCGCTAATTTAGGACTCGGTAATGATCCTATGGTGACCAGAATTGTAGATGACTTTATTAGATCTACTCGAATAACATTTATCAGCTGATGAATTCATACGGATATCGCTACGAGGTATCCGGCGGGATGTCGGGTAGCTCCTATTTAGTATTGGTGCTTACCATCTGGAACGTCGACTCCTTCTGACAAATCGGTCTTGACGTTCTTGTAACTGATCAGCTTGTAGATTATGTCGACGTTTGGATGCTTGGCTTTGATGCTATCGAGAATGGACTGGTTGTTAGGAAATGGGAGGATGCAGAGGATTTGCTCCTTGGATGGTGGGGCTTCACCCATTCTGGAAATGTTGATGTGTTGTAAATTGCGATGATTGAGGCTTTAAATTTCAGGGGAAAGAGTCTATACAAGTCGTCAATTGTTCCATTAGGAAACCGCAGTTTAAGCAGTTTTGTTCATGTCTGACAAATATATATTAGTAAGCCGTCGTCTGCAACTCCATCGATGTTCGCTTCAGGACGTTGCAGAACCCCGCATTGCATTGACGATGAGACACAGCTCAAGTACGCTAAGATAAAAGAATTCTTATCGCTGTTGATCGTACTCGAGTCATTTCGCAAGATCTATCCCCCAGCGCTACGAACTGGTATAAAACCACTTTCTAAATGAATAGTTTAGTCAATAGAATCTATATACTTTAGACCCGGAATAAGCATATCCGACAGTTTGTTGCATTACGGAGCGGCCGTAGCTTGCTTTGCAGCCATAGCATCATGCTCTTCGATGTCTGTAGCTTCCCAAGGATAGCAGATCCACACATCCCCAACAGTACGCGCAGCACAATATCTATTCTCATTCAACATGTCGTCTGGCAGATGCCCTTTCTTCTCCTTATTCTTGTTCTGGTGACACGACTTATGTTAGCGGGCATTCTTTCCTGCAAGGTACAAGAGGAACGGCTACTTACATGCAAGACGAATATCGAGAATTTAGTCGGCTCCCCTTCGTAACCCAACTTTTGACGCACAGCCTCGACATCCTTCTCCAATTCCTTGACCGCGTACTCGAGAGTCGTGCGTGTATCGTCGACCTCATCCACGATCAATATCTTCTTGCCGACCAAATTCTCCATCCCGCCCAAGCTGGTCAAATCCAGCCATTGCGTCCGCGTAACTTGGGTGCCAGGCTGCTCGACTTCGCCGGGGGTGTTTGATGCGGAGGGATGTGTGGAGGGGAGTTGTTCGTAGAGGGAGAGCCCGATGGCTTGGATGGGGATATTTGGAGAGCCTGGTTCTTTAAGAAATGATCGTAGAATTCGTGCGGGTACATATCCTCCTCCACCGATCGCGATCATAAGCTGAGGTTGAAACTCCTCGAGAATCCGTGGTGCGACTTCCTGGCATAATTTGTGAACCTATTTACAGAAAATTGTCAGTTTCTCGCGTCTGCCTTCGGCGGGGCATTCTGGGGATACGACATACCTGGTTATAGGTCACATACTCTTTGACGACCATCTTAACTTCGGTATAGCGAAAAGGAGAGTATATAAGTATAGATGTCCAAATACCTCTTGCTGGAGATGCAAGTAGCAAAATTTGGGGGAAGAAAAGTCCGAAGGATCAAAAATTATTTGGCCGCGGTAAGCTAAGGTTAACGCAGCGGGAAGCTTGACGGTTGGCGGTGCTCGCCTAATATAATCCTCTAAACCTCGACGGTGTTTTTATAGGTGACGTGACGGGACCGGTCATACACACGATGAGAGGTGATTCAGGAGAAAATGCTCGTCTGTGTATCATCCCTCCGTTAGTGATGTCTCAACCCTGCCAATGTTCATTCACTCACTTTCCATTTCAACAAGCGCTAGCAATGATTCATACTTAAGGACTTAAGTATCTACTAGCGAGTTTTTGAGTGCTACAAGACAAGAGTGAAGTTGAAGACCGTCAATATAGCGACTCCAGAATTAATACGGCTGGTAATACACTTTCCTTAGTCGATATTGACGGATACCGTTGACGCCACATTTTTGAATTGCCCCTCGTTCGGATTTACAGAAGAGATCGCACTACTCCATCCATTAGTACGGTACCAAATCATGTCTCCATTGCTTCAATCGCTAGATTGACATTACCTTTTTACATTTTTGAATCACAATTTCCAACATATCATTTCTTAGTACTGACTTACGACGACATTTCCCTTCTCTATCCCACATCACCATGGTAAAAGCACAATCCCCTCCAGATCTTAAGATCCCACCCTCCAATACCACAGTTCGCGTCCGAATCATCGATACCACTTCCCGAGTCTCAAGTATCCCCCTCGCAGGATTCATGCAACCAGAAATAGCAGGATTCAAATATCTCGATTGTCCAGCTTTTTCCTTCTTAATCGAGCACCCCTCATCACGCTCTCTCCTCTTCGACCTCGGCGTCCGCAAAGACCCAGAGAACTTCTCGCCTGCGATCTCCAACCGCATCAAGAGCGGAGGATGGAAAGTCACCGTCCAACAGAGCGTCTGTGAACAGCTAGAGGAGCATGACGTGCATGCAGAAGCCATCGAGGCAATCATCTGGAGCCACTGGCACTGGGACCACACCGGCGACCCATCCACGTTCCCGTCCTCAACAGCCCTAATCGTCGGTCCAGGCTTCAAGAAGAGATTCCTCCCAGCCTACCCATCCAATCCGCAATCTCCCCTCAAAGAAACCGACTACGAAGGCCGAGAGCTACGCGAGATAGCTTTCTCAGAAGAGCTCAAGATAGGCCGCTTCAACGCATTTGATTATTTCGACGACGGATCCTTCTACCTCCTCGATTCCCCCGGTCATGCCGTCGGTCATATGTGCGGTCTCGCACGCGTGTCGTCAAGTCCAGATTCCTTCGTCTTCATGGGTGGAGATGCATGTCATCACGGCGGCGAATTCAGACCATCGCCGTATCTCCCGCTTCCCGATAATATCTCTCCTCATCCCATACACGCTCACTCCTCCACGCCCTGTCCCGGCTCGCTATTCGAGCCTGTGCTGAGAGATGGCGATCGTAGCAAGCCGTTCTTTGAAATCGCGCGCTTGGCGGATGGCAAGGGCGTTGCTGAGAATGTGGACGAGGCGCAGGAGACGATTGGGAAGGTTATGGAGGCGGATGCCCAGGGGGAGGTTTTGGTTGTGATGGCGCATGATGAGACGTTACTTGGTGTTGTAGATACTTTTCCTGCGTACGTGACTGGGTTTGTGGAAAAGGGGTGGCGGGAGAAGAGTCGATGGTTGTTTTTGAGGGATTTTGCTAAGGCGGTTGAGGTATGAAAGACATGGAAGATCTCATGATTTGAGGGATCGTGTGATCAATTCGGATCTCTTGGAGGCTCTGTAGGGGGTCGTCATTTTTAGCCGAGATTCACGCTGTTCCGTTCATTTCCTGATCGTTAACTCTTCATGCACACCTCGTTCCCGTAACGCTACTCTATACCACCTCACTTACAAGCTTAAGTCCAAGTCCCTCTTCGCAGCCCGAAACGCACGTTTTAATAACTCTATTCTTCCACGGTGGTAACCATACGTATATTCTGATACTTTCGTCCTGAATTCTGCCTATTCAATCGGCAAATCGCAAGGCTTTCTTCTACATGTTTAACAGCCAACTAAATGCCATAGAGGAATCTAGAACTAAAAGCACATCGGAGCGAGCGCGTAAGACCTCATAACATAAATATCTATATCTAAATCTATATCAATTACACCACTCTCACACTAACCCATCACCCCTCCACCTAAACAAGAAAACCTCAATCTCCTCCTCCTCACCACCCAGCACCGGCAAAGGGAACTTACACTCCTCCCTCACCACAAAGCCCTCCTTTTCCATAAGTTCAAAAAACACACTCTCGCTCTCATGTCTCACCTTCATAGCGACCACCACCATTACCTCCCTATTATCAGCTCCGATCCGTCCAAGCGTGGCGACTAGATCCGGGACTACGTCAGGGTTGTACGTGCAATCTGCTACAGCGATAAGATCCCACTTGGTGCTCTGGATGGTGGGCGGGAGGGGAAGGGACCAATCTAGGACTTGATGAGTTATCTTCGTTGAGGCTGGAGGGAGAGAGAGGGTGGTAGGCTCCAAATTCTTGCTCAGGATTTCTTCCGCGGCAGGGAGGTCGGTAAGGAGGACTTGCGCAATGGTGGTAGGGAATGTAGTTGCGAGCGTGATACCCACGATCCCGCATCCCGCACCAAGCTCAATAACATTCATATCCCTCTCATACCTCAGTAGCGCCTCCAGCTTTGGAAGTTGCGACTGCGTACTTGGGGAAGTTGGGGATAGTGAGGAGAGGTAGGCAGATAATACAAGTCCTGCATCCCTGTTCGGTGGTTAGTTGAATGGATGTGGACGTACCTGAGGACAGCGTACCAGATATGTCGAGCGATCGACTCCCCTGTTTCTTCCCAGATATGTAGGCCTGTAGCGCTACCGCTGATTTTGAAGACGCGTTCTGCGAGACTTGGAAATATATGCGTGGGGGAGGTTTTAGGGGTTTGAGCGGTGGGGGTGAGTTCGATGACCATACTTCTCACACTCACAACGCCGCCTTCATCACTACCGGTCAGGACATCCTCGTATGCGTCCACGGCGTGGGGTTCTTTGGCGCGGATAACCATCACAACGCCCTCCTTCTGTCGCCCGGGGATCTGAAGTACGATTTCCAGAGCTCTCATCCCGTTTGAGCCTTTCCATTCGAACTCTTTAGGTTTACCGATGGGGGTGGAGGATGGTGTGGAGAGAGAGGCGACGAGAGTTATGTTTGACCACAGGAATGATTCGCCGAGATCGGTTGTTACTGTGATCTTTGCGGTTAAGGAGGAGGGGACGGATCGGAGAGTGTTGTTTGAGAGGCGCGGTGGTTTGAGGAAGCGGATGTAATGCATTTTGAAGTTTGTCGAAGTTTATCGAAGGTATGTATGAGTGGAAGATTGACAGTGAGTGCGAGTGAGATCGTGGTGGCGTGCTTATTTGGCGAGCTTGGATGCTGTATTATGAAGAGTAACGGTATGTCAGGAACTGGTGGCTGAAATATTGTATGAAATCTCCGGATATGTTGATGTGAGTGGGCAGGTTGTAGTTTATCTCGCTTATCCTCGTTTGGCGATGATGAATTTAGTAGTTGTTGTCGATGATAGTGAATTCCAGAGGGATTGGTGACAACTGGTATAATGTGGCGTAGGCTTGAAGTAGAGAAGTCAATGATGAGGCTTCTGTCCTCCCCGCCGTTGTCGAGATTGATAAGGCTGGACACTCAAGACCAACAACAAAGAACACTCTCAGCCTCGTCCTCGAAGTAAGGTCTCACTCGCTTAGCCCCTTACCCGTATCTCTTTCAACTCTCTTCCACAATACCCCTATCACGAATACCACTCAGAGCCTCTCTTTCTGCCACTCCTAAGATCAACACCTAATATCTTTCCGCCCCTCAAAACCTTCAACCTCTCGTACCTCACCAACCAACAAGACACAGCCTCAGCCTTACACGCTCCCAAACAATAAGCTTCCTTCCGACCCCCCTTCCGACCCCAACAGCGCAACCAACATGCAGAGCCCCTTCCCAGAGCCTCGCACCACCACTTCGTAAACAGGCAGGCCGCAGAGCCGGCCTCTAAGCACTATCTCTCCGACCCGAACCCGACTTCACCGGATAGGTAGATAACCTTGATACGCGCCTAAAGCTGAGATGCGGGGCCGATGATGTCGTACGCGGCGGTAAGTACCCAGGTAAGGCTGAGAAGATGTGTTTCGTAAGGATGGACCGGTCATGGAAGATGGATCTTTCGTCAGCATCGGCTCCTCACTCCTCCAACTCTCTTACGCCATCTATACCGCAGCGCGCGAGGTACGAATATCGTATATTGTATATCGTATATCCTGTCGGTAGCCCGGGGTCCAATTCAAGACGTCGGCACTTACTCCAGACCCTGATGGTATCCAAGGTAAGCGGGGTGGACGTCAAAAAAAGAATTTTAGTATTCTTAGCGGTGTGTGTAGGTTGATCCATGGTGGGGTCATAGAAATGCAGCGAGGCTCGGCTCGCAGTTGGCGTACATGTACCGCAGCGCCCTACTTACTCCCCTCTGTTTCTATCGTCTATTTTTATCCCTGCTCAGCACGCACCACACCACACCACACCGACACCGACGCCGACCTACGAGGACTTCGTATGCTTCAGGCATAAACGTTGGGTGCGCTTGCATATGATTCTGCTGGATGTATTTTTCAAAGCAAGTAGGCGGAGCGAGGAAAAGACAGTGCACAGTGACGCATCTTGCTGTCATACCTGCGCGACAAAAGAGGAGCCTACTGCATCGAAATGGGATTTTGGGGTGGGTTGCTGCCCGAGATTGAGATTTGGGTGCGAATTTGAACGTGATACCTGGGCATGCTTAGGTGAGTTATGACATGGAGATGGAAGGGGGTAAAGCGGCGCGGTGGTGGTGAGCGACCGAGTAGCAGAGTACGGAAGACAAACAGATTGACGCCTCGGTGTTACAATGAAGAAAAATCCAGGATAGAGAAGCGGGCGGTGATGATAGAATGATACTTCGTAGAATGCCATCGGGACGGTTTGCTCGCCCTCTTGAAGCGCCATTCTGACAATATCCTAGTCCATGTCTCCCTCCGTTTCTCGAATAAGCCCGGCCGTTGCAAGCCCATGCCCTCTTTAGCGATTATCTTCTGTGCTCTTCGCTTCCCTTGCATATCGGCAGAAGAACATCTGCGCGTATGTTCAGCCATTTACGGATAATACCATTGTTACCATATCAAGCCACGATACCAGGATGGTTGATGGTTGATGGTTGTTACCTGCGATGTGTACCTGTTGGTGTCGTTTATTTCGGGGGAGGAAGTGTGGTGAGGTATTGAAGCGATTCGTTGGATGGGTGTGGTGTGTGGGACGTCTGATGGATGAGGGGTTGTATTCTGAGATTCCTGAGCTCATGAGGAGTAAGCCAGAGATATTACTTATCATGATGTCAAGCTGAGTAAGTTCTTACATCCATCTTCCCGGCCCCCTCGTAAACCCTCACATCCGCACTTGAGAAATCGGCCGTCGATTGAAAGGGTACGGAAATTCGAATTTCCCATTCTACGTACGGCGCACGCAATATCGAAACTCGGAAATCGGGTTGTACAGAGACATATGTCAAGGAGGAGGATTCGGCGCTCCCATGGGGGAAGTCGTAAATGTAATATGTGTGTACTACGCCGTCTGGTGCAACTCACTCACCTGCAGGTGGAGGTTCACTCGGCAGAATCCCACGCGATAGGCTAAGTTCCAATTCCCCCTTCTTTCCATCCATCTATCTACGAAGTATGTCGTGCGACCCTCGAAAATTTCCTCAGATGCGCGGCCTATCACCTTTCCCAGGATGGGATTATGTTTCCAAAAACCCCAGAACGGGGAGTGGGTGGCAGGGACGAAAAGGAATATATGTTTCTGGTGGGTTTGAAGGGATGACATTACACCCCGTTATCCAGAAACACATCTGGAAGGATTGGAAATGAATAGATAGAGCAGCAAGCAACATATTAATATTAATCAAGTTACAGTACCGTATCATACACACCCATAATCGATCCGTCCATCCGTACCACACCAAAACGTGTTCAATCCTTCCCGTCATGAACGTGGTATCAACCTTCCAATCATCTCCTCTCTCCACCCCTCCATATATCTCACATAACGAATTTAACGAGCATGTGTGTGTGGAGCCTCACCCACACCACAGCAACCTCCTTCTTTCAGACGTCCTCTATCGCATCGTATGCACATCATGCCATACCATACCATACCACGCCCACGCTGTATAGATTTCCTATTTCCTCGCCTCGAGGGGTAGACGCTGTCAGATCTGACATGTAAAGCAATCTCTCAAAAATGGTTCGCGGACCATCCCATCATCCTATTAACACATGTTCAAGACCACCATGTCAAGATATCAACGCTTCAGTACCTCGCACCCTTTACTGTGCTGACGACATGACATGCTAAACGGATATTATGGACTTTACTAAAGGTACAGTAGCATTAGTTTGCATGAACTCCAATAATCGCGGGGTCGGTAAACCACTACTTCGCTTGGAGAAGATCATCAATGCCTTTCTCTTCCGTATCCATACTTCACTCCACCGCAGCTCCGAAGAACTCAATCCATATGCCTCACTCACTGCAGTTGCAACCGACATCCGAGAACTCAACCTCCCCAAAAAACAATCGTACCAAAGAACCTGCATCCCCAACCCGCAAACTTCAGATCGGGTCAAGACACACCGCCCGCCCCTATCGCGGCACTAACAATGCACAGTGGCCTTGAACGCAACGCAAAGCACGTTAAGAGAGATAGTTTAGACGAAACAAGGTTCACGCCTAGCACAGACCGCTAATCTAGTCAAGTATTCAAGTCAAAGAGGTCGAGGTCGTTCACATCCGAAGCCACGAGATTTACTTAAAGTACCTAATACATTCCTCCTTAACAAAGATATTCACTTACAGATTTGGAAAATGATCATGACTAGCCATGAATGACATTCAAGACAGAAGAATCTTGCTGGCGACGAGGCACTTTCGAAGCGTGTATACTTGGTTAGGTGATATGAGTTACTAAATAGGTGCTGTGAAGCAAGTAAGCTAGCTATTGTTAGATATCAAGCCAGCATGCCTACCACGCCGTGTCGTACCGAGTACAATGTCTCAATACAACACTATACTTGGAAACGGAACGACATGTAACCTTGATATGAGTGAGATTGTGATAAGGGGGAGGTCACATTTGTACGAGCAGACGAATAAGCAAAGAAAGTCTACAATCACATCTCACCTGCAGCAATATTTCAACTTTCTGTTTTCTTTTTTGAATGATTTTCTGAATTTTTTAAAAAGTTTCTGCATTTCGAAGAGAACGTAATGAAGGGTATATTTCTGAAGACCGCGCCAACATGCAATCCCCTGTGCCAGACATCCAGAGAGTAAACAACCAAACAAACTCGCAAGCAAAATCATCTTACTATTACAATATCCCAAATCCCGACTTCGTTCGTGGTTCGTCCCATGCGAACTTAGTGGCGCACATCCTAATCCCTCGCCATGAACTAACAATTAGACCAGACTCGATTCTTTCTTATCCCGATGGGGCTGACCCCTTCCCATTTCATATTGACCGAACTTTTTTTCCTTATCCATGAAAACGATCTATGATGGATCCGCCCAATGCCTGCCTGACTGATACCGGGAGAAAAGAAAAATATTACTGGGTTGCCCCGCCATCTTCATATCATACAATGAATGCACCGCCGTAAAGCATCTGGAAACGCAGCGGAGGGTATCGTTGGTGGTGTTCCCGTAAGAAATTTGACGATGGAAGAAATAGACAAACTCCTGCACCTGTCCGAACTCGTATTCTCCATTCTCGTGCTCTCTCCTGTACTCTCCCATGTTGTGCTCCATTGTGTCGTACCAGATCTCTACTGTCCTGGCCTCCGTAGTATATCCTCGCAGTTGGCATCGAAACGTAGGTTCCAGAGGCGAATTGATGACATATACTTCTCGGTATGCTCAAGTTGACGATCGCGCCCGAAGATCGAATCGACAAACTCTGTTCCGGCGTTCTTGCCCAGCTGCGAGGTTTCCTTTCCGTGTTTCTTGCCTGCCTTCAACATTGGTGTCTCGCAGGCCTTCAAGAGCTTCTTCAGCTTCTCTGTTAA
Organism: Chaetoscypha palmicola; assembly: GCA_003988945.1. NCBI lineage: Eukaryota > Fungi > Ascomycota > Leotiomycetes > Helotiales > Helotiaceae > Chaetoscypha > Chaetoscypha palmicola. Next base: position 124,750 of record QYAH01000030.1, on the reverse strand, counting down.
TCGTTCCCCTGATTCGATGAAATCCTCCACCATCTCTCTATTCTCCTCCTTTCTAATGCGGTTCATGCATTCCTCGGCACGCTTGACCTTGCCGGCCAACTGAATAAGAAGTAACCAAAGTTCACCGGCCATATCGGCAATTGGAGTGGCGGGGCCGTGATGATAGACCGTCCAGTCGTAAATCCACTTGCCCAAACTGTTGGCATCGAAGACACTGCCCAAAAGCATGATGGGTTCTTCAGAAGGATCCCAATTCTTGAGAGAGTATCCTGGTGGGATGCGATGCCGGCGCGCGTCAGCTTCGGTTGCCTTGGGAGCTGGTGGCGGTTTCTTTGGTGCAGTAGCGCGCGATGAAGTTGGGCGTTGTGGGGTCGACGAGGATTGTCGACGTCTTCTTGGTGATGGTTCATATTGTGGTGATTCATCCCTGTCATAATGATGGTCCTGGGAGTAGTAGTGATCAGTTGCATGCCCACGAGAATTGTAAGTTGTCTTCGTCGGCCGGCGCTCCGTTGCTCGGTAGACCACATCACCATCAAACACATATTCAACATATTCATATTCGTCTTCGTCGGAATCCCCATGATTATAAGGGGCTCGATGAGAGAAAGAACTGCGCCGCTTCGACTCATAACGTTGACCAGACCAAGAACTTTTATTTCGACTCACATTGGCAGCAGTCGCGTAATCTCCCTTGGAGTTGTATCTGGGAGAAAACGCGCGAGGAGATTCGTAGGCGTCTCCTGATGATGTATGTCTGGTATGTGAGTGTCTTGGTGAAGGACCCGTTCGTTGCGAATAGAATCCGTGGGCTCCTCCCGATGGAGATCCAGCCGGTGATGGTGTTGCGCTGAATCCGTAGTATGCTGCCCCCGGGTGTCCCGGAGGTGGCGTGTTATATGAGTAGTTGTTCATGGTATCCTGCTTTGAAAATGTTCGCAGATACCCCTAAAAAGAAAAGGAAAAAGGTCGAAGGCGCCCTATATCGAGGCGCTGGAGAGTGTGACGAGCCCGTCACCGTGGTATGTAGTCGGTACGAGAGAAGGAGGAAACCTGTGTCGTTGATCCGTACATGTCAAGAACTGGTTGTTTGAATTCCTCAGGGTGAGGAAGTCGATGGTTGATGTCGAAGTCGAGGAATATCGGCTTCGGGAAGAGTCTAGAATGAGCTGGACGATACCGGCTCGATGACGTATTGGTAATCGTTGTGGTAAGCTTGGGGATCGAAAGATTTGGATTCGCTGTGAAGGTCGAAGGACTCGATAAAACTTGGTGGCTGGGGGAGATGGTTGATATTTGAAGGCGCGAGGAAATTTCCTCGGGTGCTGCTTTGTTGGTGCGTTGGCGGGAACAGGGGTCAATGACTGTACGGCCTGGCATCGTTGGGTCAGCCACCAGGCTCGAGCCAGGGTTGAAGGAGAGTGCGTCCCAGAATATCCGAACGATAATTGGGGGATGAGACAGGGGGCGAGTGCGCAGCATCGCACATTCCAGAAGGACCCCCCTCCACTTAGAGAAGGGTATTTACCAGGAAATAACGGTGCTGGGTGGACCAAGAAAAGATGATTTCAAAGTGCGCTGTGATTTGGCCATTGTCAAAGGCGGTGGACGAGCGTTCAAGAGACGCCTAGGACGGACGGCCCCAGACAACTCGAGCAGACCCATCCAAATCCCAGGAAGGGGGTAAACTCTAGCAGCTTCAGGGGGTACTCACGAGAAACGCATAGGCTTTTTGGTGCAACGAAGCCCCTGGATCATGCTGGAGCAACAGATGCCGGAGCAGAAGCCATGGTGATTGATTTGGTGAAGCGAAATTGAACAGAGACAGAACCCTCGGACGGTGAAAAACTTTCCTCGCGCACAATCTGAGGATTTATTAAAATGATGCTACCGGTGGAAGGGGTCGTCGACGTCAACGGGGAATTCGGAAGTCCAACAGGCTGCCGCGCGTGGATATGATATGGATGGGGCCGATATGATGCTGTTCGCGATACGAGAGAGTGGAGAATGGCAATTGATCGCGAAGCTAATGACTGCGATATGTGAGGAGCTGATGTCGCGACGGCGAACTTTGTTTCCTGTTCTTATTGCCTTTGCCTGAGTCACTTTTCGACAACCTGTGCGCGGTCTTTGTGTGGCGAGGGCCAATTGTTAGGGTTCGAGTCGTCAAATGAGGCCGTGTTGTTGTTGTTCAGGTCGCGGAGTGGTCAGAGAGAGGACCTTTTCAAGGTTCATGCGACAGACGATAGGCGAGCAGGCGAGCAATCGCAACGGGGAATTGGGATAGTTGAAGGGCCGGCCGAAGAGGCTGACGGTGACGGTGACGGCGACAGCTGGGCTTGCTTTTCAGGCGGAGAGTGAGAAGCCGGACGAAGGTACGAAGTACCTTGGTATTTCGTGATACTGTTGTGGTCGTGGTCGTGGTCGTGAATGTGGTCTGCATTCACTGTATCCTGACGTGGTACTCCGTGCTATCCTCTCCTTTGGTTGGTGTTTGGCTCCTCTGCAATCCTCTGGTCGATTGGGGCTCCGACGAAGAAGAGTCTGGGACACAGAGTCGATATATCTGCGGATTTCGTTGGGTCCCAGTAGAGCCAGTCTCCAGTCTCACTACGGCGCGCAAAACTCGTGGGATGGTCGCACTGCTTGGATGAATCCACAAAGGAAGTACCTAGGTAGATCCGGATGCTCGCAGACGATGGCGACTGGCAGTGCCCTTCCTATGCTTCTAGGCTAATGTACGAAGTGCGCCTGGTAGGGAACGATACGGGTACGGGCTGAAGCTGGAGTGTACGAGTGTCGGGTGCAAATCGTGTTTCTTAGGTAAGATGCAGCGAGTTGCAGGTAAGAATAAAAGAATGTCTAAGTGTGCAGAGGTCGTGGTGGTTGCAGCTGGAAAAGGCTCCGTTTCTGGTAGGGTTTTATTTCTAAGGCACTATCGACGACGCCAGACGAGGAGCGCAGCAGCTGGCGAAGATATTGATGATGACGGGTGTCCAGGTTCCAAGACGACGCAAATAGAAGGTCGAAAGTGGTGGTGCAGCAGCAAACGGGCCGTTGCCATAAACTAAGATATGGTGGGTATGACCAATCAATGTCGTACTCCAGGTGTACTTGTACCTAGGTACTGTACAGTACTCAAGTAGATACGGAGAATAGGAGTCTGTACCTGCTCAACATTTGGAAGCAAGCAAAGTATTGAGTAGAAGGAGGGGGAGGGGGAGGGGATGAAGCTGATAACCTTATGGAACATGCCTTATGGAACATGGAGGGGCGAGAAAGTGGGTGGTGGAGGGGTGGAGGGGCAGAGAGGTAAGAAGGCATCGCGACTAGGCTTGGATTAGGAAGCGGTCGCTCACGGCGCCGCGCTCATCAATCTACTCGACTCGTTACGTTGACGAGGCTCACCTCATGATGACCTCAAAGTTTGGCAATTGGCTCTTGGGGGTCGAAAAAACATGGCATGGCTCCCATGAGGTCTGACACTGCGCGATACATCTATCACCATTTTCGCATTGTTGACCGAACTTGACCACACCCTCACCTCGATCCCATCCGTTCGCTACTGCGTAAAGCTTAAGAATAGGTCATCCCAGAGTGATTTATCCTTGGTTACCTATTCGGAATGTGCTCGATTTGGACCCAGAAGACGGAGGAACCATCGAGTGACTGACTGCCTCTATTTAGACGACATGGACATATTACTTTACCCAGGCGGCTACTTATCCTGTCATCACTATCGGACTTGAATTGCTTCTCTTACGAAGAAGTACTTGCGCCCTCGGGACCTCGGTTGATGACGACCAGTCTCTTTGCCATGCTTACTCGTTAACAACCATCACGCGCCTCTTTGAACCAGTCCGATTTTGATATCACACCTATGCAGTCGCTTCAGCTATTGCGACGCCGTTTGATTGGCTTTCGCGATTGTCGGAAGGCGCCGTTTATTCAATCTCTTCAATAGTGGAAGCCATTCAGTCTGATCGAGACCGCAGACCTTGGAAGAGAAATCATCAATTGCCGCTGATGGCGATGAAGATGCAGACGCCTTCACGGGATTTCACAAGCCCACGCTCGCTCACCTAGGAAGACGTTCCCCGAACCCCTCATGTACGAAATACTTTGACTTCCCGAGCCCCAAGAAAGTGGTTCACACAACTCCTTTCTTGTGCATTTCTAGCTGCATCGAAGGCACAGTTCAACAATTGCAGTAGCGGTGCACATCATCTGGGAACTCGCTCGCGAAAAGGCGACGCACAGGACTGTAGACAGCTGGCTACTGCACTCTAACCATGGATGGGTTGCAGCTGTTACGAGCTAATCGACGTACGGAGTACTGCGGCGTCTAATGCAATTCACGTCAGTAATCCAGTGACATGAAGTACTTCACAGGACAAGACCTACAAGCCCCATATCGTAACTCGTAAGGCACATCCCCGAATCCCCTCCTGTACGAACGGGAAAAGTGTAGCCTTTTGCTATGTAGCATAGACGTTTTTCTATGTAGCATAGACCCCCCCCACATAATACAAGTAATTACCGTACAAACTACGGGCGCAACTGTGACGCTTCTTAAACCAACTATACAACTCCAACCTCGCCGTCACCTACCTCGCCGTCGCCTACCTCGCCGTCGCTGTATGTTGTATATATATACTCAAAAAATCGTGGTGTTGTAGAATTGCAAAAACGCTCTATATGCTATAATACATGTATATTCAATTATACCCTACTAAAACAACTATATACACTATAATTACACTACTCCTTCCGTTGTTCCCGCTCCTATTGCGTATCAACCTCTCCTTCCGTATCTTGAGAAATGTATAAACCTCATACCCTCTAATTGATCGTAGTAATCTTCCTTGGGAATCTAGTCTATACTATACAAATTAGGAATCAACTATAGGCATGCTATCCTCTCCTAACTACTAAGAATCTGTTACTGATTCTCCCTCGGCGTCCTAAGTGTACACGTTAATTCCACCAATTTGACTACAAATTCGTAGTATTGTGTAGAAGTGTTATGTGAAAGGTTGATATACGTGTCCTTAGTGAGGAAGAAAAAATAGGCTGACTAATTACAACACTACACTATATAGCGACGGCGAGGTAGGCGACGGCGAGGTTGGAGTTGCATAGTTGGTTTAAGAAGCGTCACAGTTGCGCCCGTAGTTTGTACGGTAATTACTTGTATTATGTGGGGGGGTCTATGCTATATAGAAAAACGTCTATGCTATATAGCAAAAGGCAAAGTGTAGCTACTTCGAAGCACTATCTGCTGTATCCTATATCCTGTATCCTGTATCCTGTAAGCCGCCTTCCCGCTGCATTTAGTTCCCACGAACACCTGCAGGATGAACCGTGATCGACAACACACCTCATCTCTATTTGTCTCTTTGCCGCGTACTCAGGATGCCAGAGCCTCGTTCGCTTTGGTTGACACAAACATCACAATATCGCCAGCCTCCCCTTTTATCACAGACGAGGCTCTTCCCGTGACCTGAGGCTCAACTCCCGAGGTCTTTGTCTTCGTCTCGCTCGTCTCTCCTGAACCATATCCATATCCATATCCATATCCACCCCTAACTTCTTCCTAGGATTCAACGATAAACTGCCCCCGTCGACGCCACGCCCCTCCTCTACCCTTTAGTCCGTGGAAGATCGCACTGGCGGCTGGAAAAGGAAACTCGACTTTGTTCTGCCGTTTGGAACACCACGCTCCTCCCTGTGCTCAATTTGCAGAGTTTTCACCACCAAGCCTGTTGATATTGCTCTGCTCTGCCAATACTTCGTATGATACAGTAACACTCACGAACCATCAGGGTTTTGCCCTCCTCTTCGTCCCGCACTGAGTCAAGCGGTCTGTACACCGACATCTGCTCGTACTCCTGCTCACGGTCAAACAACACGCTTTCACAGTCCGGACGCGGAACAAGGCAACTCGTTACTTTGTTTGCATCAACAGTGCCAGAACGGCCATCCTGTGGCTAGCCTCCTGCATATCCTCCGACGTTATTCGTGGAGACTTTGAGTCGCTGAGAGCAGCCTCCAAACCCTGGCTGGGCGTTGGCTCTTCACCACGTTGCACAGGATCGTGCACGAAGCCCACCCCGGCCTGCATCCCACGCATCCTCCCGCACCGCGGTTCGGGATGCAGATTGGTCCAACTTGCTACACTCCTAGGACACCTAGGAAGCTCATGCAGCCGGATAACATCTTCTTCGCAGCCGTGCAGCCTCGCGCATCGATGGCATCAATTTCAGAACTTCCGCGATGTGAACAGAAGCTGCTCAGGAGCGGTGGATGCACACGTGTCGACAGAGAAGAGGCAGTACTTCGTAGAAGAGGGTCAACCGCATGATGACGTCGAAAAGCGACGTTGATTTGTTGGCATTGCCGCACTTTGATACCGTACACATTTTCGCGATTTTGTGGGCTTTTTGCTTCACTTACTGTATCTTCGATATTCTAGTTTGATTAACGTCTGGCAGAAAACCACTCCATTTCTGGTCCATCTATCGCAGGCATAGCATGGCATGGCATGGCATGGCAGATTTCACCGGCGGCACGGGGGGTATCACAAAATTCGTCCCAAGATACCATGTCTCTGCTGCCACACGCAAGGGCTCTCGGATCCAGAGACGTTCCCGATATTTCCAATTCATGGCCGCCATGGGAATTGTTTGTTCCTGCCGAAGAAGGAAACACAGCCCGGGAAGCCGTTTGTATGGCCTCGGCACGTCCATTACAATACCCATGTGCGAGGTCATCGGATTATGAGGCGCGCTTAAAGGCTACACACGACCACCAACACGACCAATGAGGAGGCCATCGCAAAAGTGATGAAGACTAGAGGTCGGCCTCGTCTGAGACATAACTATCAAGTGTATCCCATCACAATGAAGAAAGTTGGCATCTCAAGGCGATTGGCATCCACCAGAGTCAATTATTGTCGACGCCCGACGGAAGCGTGCTCGATGTTTGAAGTCATCTGCGCCTTCGCTGTGCAACTCGATATTACTCTACATATTGGTACAGTATTGGATGTCCTACAAACACCTGGGCAATCGACCAAACGATTCACGTGCTGGCTCCCCCTTATTGATGCTGAGTGGCAAAGGTGGCGTTCGCCTCTATCACAAGCAATTATATGTCATCGAGAAACAAATCTTTATCAGAAATCTCAGTGGACTTCAATCCTATCGCCGTGTCATCGTTGCCTCCATAGGCTTCTATGACTGACGAATCCTCTTGCGTGTGCGTTTGTCAGCAATTTTCTTTCCTTTCGTTCGATGTTACAGAAAGGTCATATGACCTGCGACTATCCTTGTTACCACAGAATTGATACCCAAGCAAACAAATCTTGGATTTAATTGGGCAATTAGCGTTTTCTTGATCTTGTCATTCCTTGATGAACATGTCGTTTATGCAAGTCTGGTCCATGTTGTCAACCTGCCAAGCTTTATTCAGAGTCACCTAGTTAGATGAGCCTCAACCACACACGTCCATCCCAGGAAGTATAGCGGCGATTCTCAACTTCGCAGATTCCTACAAGAACGAGTCGCCTAGGTTGACTTCCGTCTAGAGTTACCTGAATATCAACACGGCTGCGCTTCCGGCGTTTGGACCCGAACTCTGACTCACAATCCTTACACCAAAAGACGCAAACTTCAACGCTCCCACCCCATCCGCTCTCCGAACAGATCCATTCTCTCAAATCAAAGCTCCAGAACTCTAAAAGCCGGTTACTAGTCTCATTTAGAGCCTCAAGGGGCTGAGTCTGAGAAGCGTACACCAACTGATTTTTGGACAGGGAATACTGATGTTGAGATGAGACGACTTCAAGCGCATGTGATTCTGCCAGTATCTCGAACTGGAATGGGCAACAGCCAAAGCTTGAGCTTGAGGGTAAACCCTAAGCTCATGTTGATGAGGGGGTAGTGAGGACGTTTTGAGGTGGCGCTGGCATCGCTTCTCGCGAGAAAAGGGGGAAAGGGGGCTGACAGCGGAGTCACGATTTCGCGATCACGACCCTGAGCATCACGCTTTCAGTGAGTTTCCACGGAAATCGATCAATTAGATCTCGCACATTGAAGAGTTCCTGCAAGCAAGACTCATGAAGATCACAACGTTTCTGTTGCAAAAGCAGCATGAGAGATGTACCTGCTCTGCTTACGCTCACCGAAAGGACTTGTCCTGAGATGTCAATCCATCCTCGCTTCCTCGTGTATTGAGTTTGAAACTTTGGGATCAGCACTTATATGAGTGAGTCACCGTCTTGCTGATTGATGGGAGGGTCCGATAGAGTTGTTGGAGGTCCAGCGTGTAGGTTTCGCCACTTCGTGATGGAGAGTTCATCATCCTCGATCGTTGATGTATCTCTCTCGTCTAGAAACGAGGGAAATTCACTGAGGCAAGATTCGCTGGAGTCCGATAATAGTCCTCTCGCAATTGCACCTTCTAGTGAAGGCAGGAAGCAAACGCAATCATTATTTTCGGTTCGCGCCTGAGAGCTCAGGAATTACTTCACAATGGCGCAAACGATAAGTATCACTGTATAATATTTCACGACTTTCTTGCTATCTTTCACCATATTAACCTTCTATCCTATCTCATCTCATCCCATTCAATACTACTAATTAAAACACAACAACGCAAACAATCAACTCTCCCTATCTACCCCATCCATCTCAGATCACCCCCGCACTTACTATCAAACCCAAATCCACAAGCGAGGCAAGCAAGCAACGTATTCTAAACCTCCCTAGCACAATCTACGAATCCTCCATAACTACGTCCTCATACCACGCATACACTATCACATACCCTTCAAAACATAACCCCTAAGATGCATCATCTGCCAAGACTTAAGCCTTGTCCCGTCTTCCAGATATATTCCTGCGTCCTTCACTCAGCTCGCGAACGGCTTGACTGTGACATCGAGTGCGTGATTTTAAAACTGCTCAAGCTTTCTAAGGGCGACGCCGATGAAGCGGCGATTATATATGTGTGTGTGTGTGTGTCTGAAAACATGGCATGAGGGGTGAAGATTTGTTGGCTTTATTCATTTTGATATAGTATCCCATCCTGTTTGTGTCCTATGCTAAGCAATAGAGAGACCTAGCCGAGCAGAATAGGGGCTAGCGGTGTAGGAAACAAAACGCACAATCAACCTTGGAGATGGAAAGACACCATTCAGACCGCCTGGAACACTAACTCCTCATAATTTCTCTTTGGCAGGTATGCTATATAGATCTAATTGTTTAAGATTCCTTTCTATATACAAACACTCAACAATCTACTCCCCCTCCTCCTCGACATAATTTATCTTCTTCCGTCCCGCCCTCCCACTCTGTCTCGCAGGCGCAGGCGCAGCAACCGCGACTTTTCGTCCCCCTCGAACCACCCCGTCGCCTTCCTCGGCTGAGAGGTCAGGCATACTGAGATCCTCCTCCTCGTCATCTTTATTCGAGAGACTAGGTGTCAATACTCCCTTGCCTGCTTTCCTCTTCGCTACAACCTTACTCTTAGTCGCTTTCTTCGCTTCCCCAGCATTGTCCTCACCAGCCGTCGCTGTCGCTCCAGCAGCAGCGTCCCTCTTCACATCCTCCAAAACCGCGCGCACATCAGCAATACTTCTCGCCTCCGCCAACCTCTCCTTCACATCCTCGGCCAGCGGCGCTTTATTCCTCGCCTCAACCGCCTTCCTCGCCGCGAAATTTGCAGGCGTTGGATTTCGGAAGATCTCCTCTTCATCAACGCCGTCTGTCTTCTTCTTAACCTCTCGTTTCCTAGGACGGAGCCACTCTTCCATACCAACAGGCCAATAAACCCTATTCTCCTTCCCGCCCATGCCCACATCCTGCTCCGGGACCAGCGGTCTGGTTTCTTCCTCCTCGTCGCTCAGCTCTTTCCCGTAATCTTCGATCTCAGCATCGATTTGCTTTTTAGTCTTCTTCTTGCGCGGTTTCTTGGGGAGGGGTTTATTATCATCATCGCGTTCGTAGGGGACGATATTGTTGATCTTCTCGAACCCAGGCAGCTTGAGCGTGCGCATGAGTTCGAAGACGGCTTGTTCTTTGTCTTTGGCTTCGATCATGAGGTCCATGGTATCGGGGCATGGCGGGAGGGTGATGGGGCGAGGGTTGTGTTTGCGGCGTTGGCGGCCGGTGATGGCTTCGGGACAGCCTTCGCTGTAGTGCATTTTCTGGGTTATGTTTTTGCGGTCCCAGGTCGCTTTGATGCGCGGGTAGAGGGCGATGATGTCTTGGGTTCCTTCGCGGAGCTGGCTGGAGTCGAAGATTATGTTGTGGTGGTGGTAGTCGAGACACAATGGGATGTTGAGTTCTTCGCAGACGGGAAGGAGATCGTGGACGGAGTAGGAGACGTCGTCGTTTTCGAGAACGATTCGTGCTTTTACGGATGGCTTTAGAGCGCTGTAATTTGTGCGGAAGCGGTCGATGGTGGCTGCTTTGTCGCCGAATGTTCCGCCCATGTGGAGGATCATTACCGCGTCGCGATCTGCTTGCTCTGGGAGTTTAAAAAGCGAAAGCATTTCGTCGTGGTAGTCTAGGTCCCGGACCGCGTTTGCTATTACTTCTGGACGAGGAGAACCTAGTTGGGTAAATTGTCCTGGATGGGTGCTTATCCTGTGACCGAGTTCTGCTACCACCTTTCCAGCGGCTGCTAAAACCTCTGAGGCGAAGGGAGCGAGCTTGTAGCCGTATTCTAGATGGCTTGCGAAAGGGAACATTTCAGAGCTCAATCGCATGAATTTTATTCCGTATTTGTCATTCCATCGAAACATCTTTGGGAGATCGCGGAGATTGGCTAAGCCTAGCTCTTCGACGTATCGCTGTCCACGTTCGATCGAAGCGGGCTTGGTCTTGTCCGGACGATTCTTCGTTGCATGTTCGGGTTGGGAGGGGTCTTTTAGGGGATGTCTATGTTCGAGAATGGAGGCTATTCGGCAAGTCCGTGAAGTGAAGACTGGTGGATTGGAGAAGCGAAGGTATGTATTAAGGCACGCCTACCAAATTAGTATTTCTCGGTCTTTCGCAGACTAGGGACACTCACGTAGCCCAATCTTCCTTTCCATGGCAGTGGCAAGTAGTCACTATTGACTGGTGGAGGGCGTCCAGCTTCCTTCTTCATAACGTCTACATCTTCGGCTGGTCCCTCTTCATCCCCATCGGGATCTAGTCTTTTATCCCATTCGTCTTCTTGGCCTTCCTTTTTAATTTTCACATTAGCATCGGATTTCTTAGCCGCCGCCTGTTCTGCTTTGAAAGCTTTAATCGCATCTGATCCCTTCTTGGCTGCGATTGAGCTTTTTGTTGGTGTTTTCTTCTGCTTTTTGCTTGCTGGTGTTGCAATAGGAGACGCGGGGTCTGAAAGAGGAGAATCACTGTCTTCTTCTTCCTTGGGTATCACTTTTGCTCTGCTCTTCCTCTTCGGGGGAGTCGCTGGTGGAATGATGGGAACAACCTTGGACACTTCCAAAGCCTCTCCTTTCTCGTCTGCATCCGGACTGGCTCGTAGGGCCGTTTTTCCATCCACAATATCTGGATTTTTGTCTGGGTTGGTGCTGATCTTGTTCTGGCCTCTACCTGAGGGTTGTCTTTTGGTCGGGGGAGATTTTACAATTGGAGTTGGTGGCGGTATTGGAGTCTCATTTGACAGAGGTGGTAAATCGGCTGGTTGTGAGGCGGTTGCGAGAGATGATCTCTTGCGTTTTGGAGGCATAACGAAGGGAATTGAAACTCGAGGGCGCGAGATGAATTGTGAAGACCAGCGAGATTTACAAGAAAGACTTTTGATGAGGGTAAGGTTACTAGACTGGCTGCCAATTCGCAGGCATGGATTAAGAGACCGTAACATTCAACAAAGCCTTTCGCAAAGCTATAATGTATGGAGCTGATACGAGAAACGTGAAGGAAAGAAAGAAGGAGAAGCTTAGTCTACCCACACTAAATTCATCATGGTCCTTCTTTGAACGCCACATGTCTTATAGTCGCTTGTCTAAAGATCGCAGAGCGGCAGAACATTTGGCTCCCGGCGGGGTCATGTCGTCACCACACAAAGGGGTAATTTTGATCACGTGATGACGCGACTCCATTAACCTTGGAAAGTCTGGAATCACTTCACGCGGCGCGTCACATTCTTCTTCCTACATACCCTCCCTAAACACGTGCCGTGTCATTTAGATCAATTGGTGAATACGAATTGTCAGGCTTTCAAGATGGTCCTCTCAAGAAGACTGTTGAATTGAGTAGGATAGGATTCCAAAAGCAGTTCTTGTCACTAATAGATATCGTGTGAAGTTTAGCTTGAACTTCTGTTAAATAAAAAGATCCTTCACAGAGACTCTCATTGTAATATGTCACGCGCTAGTATAGAACTAGCTGCCTTCAGACGTCAATGACAACTTCGGTGCATTCCTCGGCAACCACCCCCTTTTGGTTTTCAGAAGCAACGAGGAGAGAAACTTAATTCATAATTATAAGAATAATCACTAACCGTCTCACAAAATCTACGATTGGGTTAATTTGGTTGATATCTGGCCAGTTCCTGAATATGATACAACAGCCACACAATTTTAAGTGTAATATGCTATTGACGAGCGCGCCTCTAGATATTGTTTCACCTCTGTGAACCCCGCATATGGGTGGAATCTTAAGATCAAGATGGAAATGTATCAGGTAACCGGGTTGTTTATGCTTCCCAAATTATTAACTGTATAATATATGACAAACTAGCCGCTTGAATGCGTATTTTCCCTCACCACACCAATCCACATGGCAAAATGCACTGGCGGAATTTGATCTTTTAACAGCAAGGACATGTATGACCGTATAGCATCAGCATTGGGTTCAGGCAATGTTGACAACCTCGTCCATCCTCAAATCTCTCTCATGGCCGGATTCTCCTCACGAGGAATGTTTGACATAAACCTCCATAAACAAGCTTTAAGACACACCAACATGACAAAGGTATTCTTCATCTAGAAGCTCAATCAGATCCGTCAGATGATTGCTCAGGAATACGATGAGTTGGGCGTGCGTCACTGAGTCCTGATTAGATGAAATTTCAGATATCTCCATCTTGCCGGTGATTTCGGACAACTTTTGTCTGAATGTCCGGGTTCCCACTTCATCCCCTTCATCTTTTGCAGAACCAGATTGACTTGAGCTCGCATGTGAAAAGTCCGAGATGGGATTTTATGAACAAAGAGTGTTCGTCTCTCAAGTGTTTCGGCTGTCTGTGGTGAGTTCCATCCAAGTAATCCAATCACTAGTACAGTGAATTAAATGAGTTGAGTTGAGTTGAGTAGTGGGTGCTACTCAACTCTACTCAAGGTAATATACTACTCAACTCAACTCTACTCTACTCATGAGTAGTTTGAGTAGTTTGTCAATTCACTGCACTAGTATCTATATGCGATCAGCGGCAAAATTGCTTTGCCATTTTGAATGATAAGACAATCCCATAAACCAAACTAGACGCCATATCCACACAATTTCTGGGCCAATTGGATCTAAGTAGTACAAACTTTAGCTTTCTCGTATTTCGTGGTATCCTACGCCAAAAGAGTAATAAGATTTGCGTCTAGCTCTTTGGAAAGAAGATGAATCACAAACCACCCTACTTGATTGCAAGTGACTTCCGGACAGTGGGAGCTTACTTCATAGAGTGTTCAAAATGCTAATTACTATTACTATATCATAAAATGTACAAGTTCTGTAGGAAGTAATTATGCAATGTCCAATTACCTCCCGCCACGGATCGACGCCAGCAATCCTCTGAGTAACTCCAGAACCATTCATAATCTACAAAACACCCCTCAATGCACGAAATCACTAATCGGCCTCTGTGGCTGACTCATTTGCAGGAATTCGATCCCTAAGCCATGTCAGGGTGGCTTCAGTGCCTTTCTCCAAGATAGTATATTTCGGAACTCTAAATCGATTCCCACTAACGTCTAATCGCTCGAGACCACCTGGGCCGCCTAAGAGTCCAATGCGAGCATTAAGACTGTTGATGTCGTTACTACTGCAATCTAGTACTCTCAATCCTTTGACAGATTCGGGCGATAGCTCTCTGATTGTGTTGTGCGAAGCGAAGACATTGATCAAGTTTGGAAAGTATTGTCGAAGCACTGGTAGAGATGTGAGTCGATTAAAACTTATATCGAGCTTCTCCAATTGAGGGGCGTGCAGATTTGCAAATAGGGGTTGCAGAGAATTGAAAGTGTTTGAGCTTAGGTTGAGCTCTTTCAAGACGGGCAGCTCAAGCTCATCTTTCATGAACTTATCGGCATCGAGTTCATTGTGGGCTAAGCTTAAAGATGTCAAGGTCGCGGCGAAGAATGCAATTGAGTTTGGAATTTCCTTGAACTTGTTGTGGTGTAATTCGAGAGTTTTGATGCTGTTAGTCGCAGCAATCTGAGCGGCTGCTACTGGATTCAAGGAGTGCGACTGAGTGTTCGAGCGGTCGAGAACATTTCCAGCCTTGACTGGCCAATCCGACGAGCTTGGCCGGGGCGATAATGGCGAATTTGGCGCCGAGTAAAAGGCACCGTCATTGTCGACATCCCTGTCAAGAACTTGCTCTACTGGCGCTAGTCTTGCTTTCAAAGCTCGCTTAAGTTCTTCAGTTGCCATGCTTGCAAACTTCTTTTCTCGCAGTGGATTCCCACTAATTCGGAATACATCGAGGCTAGTCATCCTCCCAATCTCATCATCCAAGACTTTGATATCGTTGCCATTAAAGTCGACATTTTTCAATTTAGAGAGTCCGATGAAGCCGACTGGCAGAGACGAAATGTTGTTATCCTCAGCTGCTATGGTCAAAAGATTGACCCAGGTTGTCATCTCTGGAAGGTGTTTGAGTCGATTCGAGGAGCAATCAAGCTGATGAAGAGAAGGAAGCTGCAGAGTTCCGTTTGTAAAAGTAGTAAGCGAATTGCAGGAAACATCCAAGACTTGAAGTTGCAAGAGCTCCTTCACTTCCGGCAACATCAGAGTATCGGAAAGCTTGTTTTTAGCGGCGAGCAACTCGGTGAGCGGCACTCGAGATAGACTTTCGAATGGCAGAGACGTCAACTTGTTCTCCCTCACATTGAGTGTTCGAAGACGAACGAGCTCATTGAGCCCATCTGGCAGCGAGGTCAAAGCGTTTCGCTGCATGTCGACAACTTCCAAATTCTTTAAGTCTGTAATGCGGGAATCTAGAGGTCCGGACAATTCATTGCTTCCAATTTTCAGGTCACGCAGAGAAGGTAGTTGAGATATGACCTCAAAGCAGTCATTCTTCAGCTTGTTGTTCGACTATGAGGAGTCAGTGTGAAGATCAATAATGGGTTATGACTACTACTTACGAGATTCAATGTTGTTAACATTTCAAGTCTCCTTAGCCCTAGTGGTAGGGCTATCAAAACGTTTCCATGCAAGTCTAGAGTCTCCAGGCCGCCGAATTGGTTTCCCTTCGCGTCCTCATCGTCTACAGTGTCTCGAGGATCAAGGTCAGGGAATACATCATCATGGAGAAGCTCGAGTTCGTTGTCCGCAGCTATGAATCGTATGAGATCCACAGATTCAGCCCATGAACCTCCATTAGCGCTGGCGGCTTCTAGACTATACATGTTCATGACTTCCTCGGGTATTTCCTTGAATCCCATTGCAGCAATGTTTAGCCGACCATCCACACGTGCACCATCGATGCGCTTTCGAAGAAGGGTTTTGACTCCCTTTTCACTAATTTGCTGGTTGAACGGGTCGTTGGACAACCCAAAGTCAAAATCACCACTTGGCATAACCGGAAGTTCTTCGCCTTCCGGCGGAACCGGCCCTGGAGCCATCTTTGCGGTAGCTGCGCGTTTTGCGGCCTTAGCTTTCGCTATTTGGTCGCGGAGGGCTGATGAGGATTTCTTCGGGTTGGTGTCCTCATTCTCGTTCGTCAATGAGGTGGTAGCAGTACCGGATGAGAGAATAGAGGAAGGGGAAGCTGCCTCAGAGGACGAATTTGAAAACGTGGCAGTCTTCTTTTTCTGTCCAAATCCTATCCTATCAATATCGCGAGGTTGCTCCAAAGTCGACATTGAAGTCTTTTTGAATAGCCCATTGACGGAAGCGCGTGGTTTTAGAGTTCTTGTAGCTAGGGTCTTACTTCCTGGCTTTATCGCCGGTGTCTTGGTCGTCTGTTTGATTGGACTTGGCGATCGATCTCGGGGCGAGACACTGAATATAGGTGATGGTAGTTTTGAGGACGATGCGTTCGGCGTTTGAGGGAAGTTGCTCTGAATATTCGATGGTTTTCTGAGCAGGCGGCTTGATCCTGATCGTGTTGCATGAGGCGTGAAGGCTCCGTTCGGAGGCTGATACGTATTGGTAGAAGCGCGGAAATCCACTGGTGGGATAGATTGAGATTGGCCCGCTCTCGATGTTGGCCGTGAGAAGGAACGTGATGGTGGCCTCATTGAAGTATCTACCTGGTGGCTAGAACCTGGCCTGGAAGAGATCCTCCCACTAGATGCTGGGCGAATGGTATTGTCTGAGCCGTAGAAACTCGAGCCCCTCCTCCTGACCGCTGGAGAGGATGGAATGTTTTGTAAAGTCTCCATTGTTCGTTCCGCCAAAGATGGTCGGGATTTCTTGGAACGCTCGCCCGCATTGTACTCTTCCGCTTCGTCGATCAATACATTCTCCTCTTGTAGAAGATCCCCCCTGTCTCTAATCGCCCGCCCTTCTTGTTGTTCACTGAAAAAAACCTGGGACGATTTCCTGGAAAGGGTGTCATGGCTCGTTCGCCTCGATAGTCGCTGAGAGGTTGGAGTGAAGCTCCCCGTCGAGGTCTCGCGATCGCGAGGTAGCGCTGTTAAGGAGTCGCGAGCCCTTGATGGCGTGGAAGGTATGCGGGGGCCTCGCGAGGTTGTAACCGATAATTGATCCCGTGAAGGAGTACTTCGTAGTTTAGGATTGACTATACTTTGGATTTGGGACTGCCGGAGGTTTTCTCGAGATGCAGCAGGCCGCAATCCTGCGCGTGGTACAGGAAGTCTCGAAGGCCGGGGAAGACCGGAAGGTCTCGAAGAATTGGGCGAGTGCTCCATCATGATTGACGTTCTCAACGTCTTCGTACGATTGATACTGGAAGCAGCGTGTTTCGATGCCGCAGATGCTCATGATATGGTGACGAAGAAAGCCCGTGAAAGAGAATTCGAAGATGTCGCAACTGCTGAAAAGAGGGGTCCGTCTAGAAAAAGCAATAGCTCTGTTCACGGTGTCCGCTCTTCATCTCATTTCCCTACGGAGTAGTACTCGTACTTCACGGAGGTGTGCCAGGGCGCAGATGGGTCTCAATTAGGACTTTATTGATCCTTGATGGCACGCCAACTACGAGTATTTACATTTTACTCCGGACCGGACGCGGAAAGAACACCAGCCAATCAGGACGACCAAAACGGTACAGCTCCAGCCACGCTCGCAATTAGGAAAGAAAGCGGCAGGGTACTCCGTATATACTGGATCTATTGTCCCACCGTGTATTGTGCCAACTTGAATGGGTAAACTAGCTTACTATTGTTCCTTCACAGCTGTGTAAATATGTAGTATGTTATAACCTCTATCTTCAGTTGATACCCCAGTGTGCCGTTTTCTTGGTCCACCGCGAGCCACGATTTTAATCGATGTCAAGAAGTTCCTGTGGCTGGTACCCAACACGGTGGCACCTATCACACCTGCACGCTGTACGTACTCCGTAGAGGCTCAACCCCGTGCGTACTGAGTACCTGCGCAGAGGTGGAGGAATCAACTACTGAGTCTTCAGAGCCCCAACACAACGTTCAGCTACGCAGTATAGCCATTCAAGGTGGAGAACACGTACCAGATTGTACAATGGTCCTGAAACATTCTCCAATCCAGCAGTGTTACAGTATCATTGAAGAAGTTTACACCGAGTACTCCGTATATCAGATTACAGTAATTACAATATTCGAAGGCGCACCTACCGCTTTCCCCGTGATCTTGGCGCCAAAACCTTACTTACCTAGCATAGGACAGGGTTGCTAGGGAGCAACCAAAGATAACTCGGTGCCGCGTCGCAAACGCTCCCCGCCACCGCCGTATGAGAGCAGTGATTGCAATTGTATGTATTATACAATATATCCTTTCCGCCTCACATTCATTTCATCGGACCCCAAGTCTCAATTCATCTTCAAAAACGCGTTCCGAAACTCTTCTTCACCTGGAGCGCAATACTCGAAGCTCGTCCATCTGCCAGCTGGTCACTGATCGAGTTCACAGACCTCACAGACCTCCACCGCAAGACCATCTCCATCGCTGTCGCAAAGCTTCGCTAGGTACAGGTTCTTGATCGCGCCGATATTATCAAGCTGACTGGCCTCGAGGAAGTGTCCGTCAGACCTTAAGACGATGAGTTCCCAGAGCTCCTTCGAGGAGATATCTACCCCAGTAGAGATACCTTCAACTCCCCAAAACCACGACCTCGATCTACCTCCAAGACAGCAACTTCTTCGATCTACCTCACCAAATACTTCAATGATGGTCAACCCTGGTCCATCTTCGATGACCCCACCCCCATCGTCCCAAAATCCCAATGTACGAACCACAATCATGGCCCCATCTCGTCTTTCGCACACCCCCGATCCTGGATCTGTTTTGTCCTCTCCTCCGCCAACTATAACCAACGGTACCAGAAGAGACGCGCCTCCCGGTGTACTTCGAAAGCCGTCCCAAGAAGAAATCGCAGACGCATCGAAGGAAGAATTAAGAGAAATGATAGGTGACATTGTGGCGGAGAATGTCAAATTGGATATTGCGGCTCGCGAGGCTCGAATGTCTGCAGCTCACTACAAGCTCCAACACAATCTTCTCACGATTGAGAGTGAGGAGGCAGTAAAGCATTTGGAAGTCGAACACGACATGACTCTTCGTGAGGTCGAACTTCTCCAAGCTCGCGTCCAGGATGCCCAAGACCCACCAGAACTCGAACACTATCGACGACGCTGCAGAGTGCTCGAGGAAGAAATTCGCAACTCTTCGGAAAACTTAAGGAAAGCGAAGAGGATAATCATGTCCAAGGAAGACGATATCATTGATCTCGAGATGGATGTGAAGCAATTACGAGAGAGGATCCGTGTCAACCGAACACACATCAATGAGATGCGAAGCCCTGGGGGAATATACCATAACCCTAGTCTCAACACCTCTCCTGCAACTCCGAACTATTATCGCTCGACGCCGAAGCACACCCCGATAACGAATCGTTCTGTTCGTCAAGGTCGTGATGCAAGTCAGGAGCCTTTTGCTGCTCTGCTACTCGCTGATGCAGTTCTTAGAGAAGGAAACAACAGTGCCCCCTCTACACCAATACTTGATAGACGCCCTGTTCAGCGCACCCCAAACAGACACAATCGTGGCGTTCAATCGCTTTCGTCTCTACCAACCACTCCTGGTTCAGCTCGCCAAAACCTAGGTAACTCGACCCTCTTGCCGTCGGCTCAATTCTCGTCTCAGGCAGAGGCCCGCGTTTCTAGTACTCTTAGTAGCGGCATGATCCCACACTCGAGAGAACGCCGACGCAAATCTCGTGATAGTACTATTTCTGCTTCTGACTCGGAGGAGATCGCACGTGCTACAGCAGGCGGATATCGGGAAGAAAGTGAAGAGGTCACCGAAAGTCAAGCAAGCCAAAGTGCCACCGAGATGCTCCGTCGAGATCCTCGTGAGTCGTTCGAAGTTGCTGCATCCCGCACTTCAACACCAGTCCCTGCAGTAGAGAAGCACAGTCTCCACCAGTCGAAGATCTTCGGAGCGGTCACTAAACCAGCCATAGAAAAGAGAAAGCGCGGCGAAGATAACCACAACGACTTTGCTACGAAGAAGATTCGGGCAACGAATATTGGGCTGGGAATCAACCGAATATGAAATTTGTTTTTGATCGAATGAGAGAAATGATTGCATGCAGTGTGCTCGCAACTCATTCGACTTTCGAAGCATTTCCACGATGATATGATATAACTGACTTTCTATTCTCATAATTCTCTATTGCGGAGATTTTCGCTTGCAGTATCGTCTGTATTGGTGTTTAGTGAGCTGGAAGATAGTTATCGTAGGAGATGATTGATCATGAGTTGATCTGTTCCTAGAAAAGGGTGGATGTTAAGCCCATGATTGTGTGAGATACTGCGCTGGCGGTCACCTGCACTTTCTTGCCTTACCTTACTGCGGAATTCTTGTCTCTCTGGATTTAGAGAATACATGATTTCGAGATATGGAACTATCCAACATGAGAACCAAGATTGTGACAGTGATCGTCTGTATGTTATCAGAATGCTCTCGGTAAGTAGTTGACCAAAAGAAGACACGAGAACTATGTTACCAGGACGTCCATAATCGTGCCAGCAGCCCCCTGGATAATTCTAGGCTGCACCATCCTTATTGAATAGAGTTTTAGAGAAAGGGGCAGCAGACCGATATACAGCCAACAAGGAATGTTAAAAAAAAAAATAAGACACCAAGAGATAGGTCTTGAATAGAACCCTGTTTATACGGACAGTCCAATCATATCATCACAGTCACACTTTCATGATAACGACAAGTACTACGTTAGTCCTCACTTAATCTTCGCTCTCGACGATTACGCCAAGCCAAGCCAAGCCAGCCTTTGAGGCTTTGATCGTACAGACGAATACATGACGAGTCCTGTCGGTATATCGCCCCGGCTAGCCGTGTGACCATGATATAAATCAATTTCATAGCCTACTATAACATCTTCAATTCAAGTCTCATAAGAGCTGTGAATCTCAAGCCACTAATCCGCTTCACCTTCGGTACCGGCACGACTCTCCGATTGGGTCGGGAAGAGGAGCTTAAGCGGCCCGTGAACATATCAATCTGTGGTTGTCCAATATCCTCCACTTCGTTTTGTCTCTTTCTGCCTGGATTCAGCAGCCCCTTCACGAAAGTTTCACACCTAGGCGCAACACCATATTTGACATATGTGTTACTAATCATTCCGTACTGTTATCATCAAACACGGAACTGAGCATCACTTTCCTCAAGAGAATCGACAATCAAGCCATTCAGCCAGTATGGCGAGTCATCACTCGAAAGGGCCGAGCGCTCCTGAGGGTAGTATGCAAACAGGACCAACTGACCCTCTCGAGCTCTTGTCATCGAAACCGAATTCATCATCCCCAGACGACAAGATGTCGCTAGAAGCACCAATAGGCTTTGCACTATCAAAAGAAAAGCAAGAAAGTATTTTGAAAGACATCAAAGAAGTCCTAAATCACGCCCAGACCGCCGGTGAGGACGAGATGATGGCGGATGCGGAAGATGAAGATCCAGAAGTTGATTTAGTCGATCAAAATATCAGAACTCGAAAACTGAAAGGAATCTTGTTACCAATCACGCAGCTCTGGTGGTCCGCATACCCACAGATGGATATGGTTGCCGAGAACTTAGCAGATAGTAGTCGAGATCGTAAGTCCACTCTCGAATTAGCTCTACTAAATGTAAATCTTATTAGATTCGATCTGGGAAATCTCATCCAGCATTGATCAATTTTCTTCGGTGATCAATTGAGAGGAAAGGCTGATAATACATATAGCTCTCTGGCGAACACCTCTGGGCGACTCCGGCATTTTAGACTTCTTTCTCAGGGTACTTACCACAAACATCCCGCTCCATCCTCTCAAAATTCATATCCTAAGACTGATAGGCAATTCATGTGCGGATACTGGTGAGTTTTTTGCCAGAATCTTGCTCCTTGCATACTAATCTTTGCTGCGAGATGAGAATCGAGCTCGGGTAGTATCTTCCGACTCTTTACGCCCCATCATTTTCCAATTGTCAGACTCTTCTTTACTCCCTTTCACGATACCCGTCCTATACAACATTTGCACCGATTATGGTAAGCTTTCGTTGTCACCCAACCTGATCGCTATATTGATTGTACTAGAACCTGCACAGCAGCAGGCCTCCGAATTTTCTCTTAGCCAAGAGCTGATTGCACTGATATCGAGCCCGACTTTTAATGAAAGTAGAGCGTTCTTAGGTTATATTTGCAAGATATTAGACCTCCTGGCAGTTCAACGTAAGACTTGCAGGAAATCCATAGTTTCTAGGCTGACAGGTGTTACAGCTTCCGAAGTCGAAATGGCACCACAGAATATAGCTGCAGTGCTGCTAAAGGTTGCCATTGACAGAGAAACTCCATGTGACTCGGAAGACTTTCAGGCGCTGGTAAATACGGCAATCGCATACTTAAAGCACGAAAAGTTTCAGAAAGCTTTAATAAGTCACGGAGCCCTAGACTCCACCCTCACGGTCTTGATCGACTCGTACACTCGCTTCGATGCAAGTCCCTCTATTGGAACATCTGTGCCGGATGAAGACGATGCTAAGCTACTCTCGGAAATGCGGGCCAATCTCAACGTGGTCCTTTCTGACGTCTCTGCGTTGCCAGAATTCGAGAAAGCATGTCCAGTTGTCTCACCATTCACAAGTTCTCTCCGCCGCTGGCTTTCAAGTCCACAGCTCCAACTTCAAGTTTGTGCTTGCATAATGCTAGGGAACTTGGCTCGCTCCGATGTGGCATGTGAGGAATTCGTTCACACATCTCAAGTTCACAAGCCGCTTATTGCAATATTAGCTGAGGCAAATGACTCGCAATTGTTGCATGCCTCTATTGGATTTTTGAAGAATCTCGCTCTTCCAGCCAAAAACAAGGAAACCATCGGGGATGCTGGCATTTTCACGATGCTGCCCCGTTTGTGGCATATGGACACAATGCCACAAGTCCAATTTTCATCGATATCTCTGGCTCGACAGCTCATAAATTTGACATTCGAGAACGTGCGAAAGATCTGCGCGCGATTGTCAGAGGATGTCAGTTCGCCTGCTAACAGTCGCACAAGTCTGTCCTTTCTGATAGCCATCTTCGATCGAACCGATGTCGAACCGGTCAAAATGGAAATATCACGCTTAGTTACCGCAATATGTCGCGTCTTCATCTCATATACAGGGCGAACCCCCGAACAAATGGAAGTGATGCGTACCAAATTTTTCAACATGCATCCAGATGTTGGGAGACCGCTCAGCTTTATGGTCTCCCAAACGAAATGGCCAGTAGTTCGATCCGAAGGATGGTTCGTGTTCGCACTGATGGCACGATACCCTGAAGGCGCACAATGTATAAGTGACCTTCTCAACGATGTAGTTGTCTTTCAGCCTCTTGTTGAATTATTGACAGGAAAAGATCTCATCGACCTCAAATCATCGTCTTCTGAAGTAGCCAACGCGACAGCATCTTCGCCCGGAGCTCTCTTACATGAAGGGCTGACCCCTGGCAACACCTCTGAGACACCTCAACCTCATGCCCAGGCCGCCGAAATGGCGCGCCTAGATCGTGAGAATGCGCTGGTTCTCGTAAGTGAGATGCTGAAAAACAGGGGTAGCGAAATGGCTGTGATGAGGCGGACACTTTTCGAAGATCTATTGAAGGGAGGTGGGCAAATGGTCCTTTCATACAAGGAAAGTAAACCCAATTGGGACTCTGAGACTACTGATTATTTACCTAAGAAATCAAGAATAAGAGCAGGTTTGAATCTCCAGGAGGCGGCTGCGGAAAGTTTTAGTACGTTGAATTAAGGTAGAGTGGCGTTCTTTGATCTTGGGCAATGTAGATGACATTTATTTGAAGATGATTGCTACTGTACCCTTAGATGTAGCCTTTCTCGAAAATGTTATGTTCTGTGCAGGTGTCCTCGAATATAAAACGAAACAGATGCTTTTACCTATCGTCCTTCTTTAATTCACTTCTGCCTTTGTCAGCGCAATCGTATGAGAATCGAGAGCGGTGCTTTTTGTGCTACGCCTGATGCCAAGCCTATAAGGCGAATCCGTATTCTTTTGGAAGCGGGACTCTCTCGCATTCACTCCAAATTTAAGGTGAATTGCCCTCACTTCCCAAAATTATTCGTCTTAGCATTTTCTCACAACGATACTCATCGGCCCCAAAATCGAACATCAAAACGCCAACATGGCTGATCGTATTCTCCCTCTCAGGACCATCAAAAAAGAAAAAAGCCTGGAAGAAATCATACATACCGTGGCCACCGACGCAGACCCTCGACAATTTATCAAACGAGACAAAAGCGCGCCCACACTTGCCCTCAATTGTGCCCTCCTCAGAATCATCAATTCAGATGAGTTCCTCTCAAACCCACCGACAAGAAAGAACTCCAATCCTTTTCGATATTACCCTCTCACCCCGTCAAGAGAATCAGATCGGTCTCACCTTCGGAATAGTCGCACAATCTTGCTCTCTACGGCAGGTGGGGAAGCAACTGAACTCGGGTTGAAGGATATCGAGAATTTCCACTGTGTAGTTGCCGATTTGCAAACTTATGCTATTTCATCAAAGGTCGATTGGAATACCGAAGCCTGCACAAAGGCGAAGTTTGTGATTCATCTTGAAATCTGGATTCAAGATGATGAAGGAAGGCGGATATGCTGGCCAGTCGGTGGTATTCTGCAACAGCCTGAGCATCCAATCGTGGTGGAGATGATTGTGGAGTGGGATGCTAAGCCGCAGGTAATGGATAGTCAGAGATATTGGGAGAAGGTTGTGGAGATGTTGAGACGGGTTTCTAGGTGCTTTACGACACATGGGAAGTTGGAAAATGGAAAGGTGGACATGAGTTTTGAGGATGCTGATGTGGGTACTGTTACTGTTACGAGTTTTGAGTGGTCAAGACCTAAGAGGTGATGGCTATATTCGTCGAGGCTGTGAGGTAGGCAGTCGACGAAAACTATTCTGGTTAGATTGTGGAAGGAAGACATTCTGCTCGCTCGGGTCACATCTCATATCCGAGCCAAGTGTATTCGGGAGAACAATCTGAGACTCGGATTCTACGGACATATCGGTATATTTGTCTCCTGTTCCTTCACCCCATAATGAAGTGAAATATCCGCTGTTGTGTACTTAAGTAGATATGCCAGCCGCGACAAATTTTCCTCGGGTAACGTCAACAAGATAGTGGGGACTGTTAAATAGCAGACGACACACGGGCTGAGGAATAGAGGATAATGGCCTGTGATTTATATCTGTGTTGTCGAACCTTTGATATACTCATATTAGAAGCATGACAGCTACATGTTCATAGCTAGCCCCATCTTCTATCCTAAAAAGAAACTAAGATGCTACTTTCTGAAGACATGGAGCCATAGAGATCTAGTAGACTGGTTCGCAAGTGCCACATTTCTTCCCGATAGCGGCTGCATCGATCAGTACGTCTTTAGTCCGTATTTTGACTTTAAGAATTGACTTACCAGAAGTGCAAGCATCATCAGTGTAGTATCCACTGACCCAACAGCCCTTATCCTTGTTGAACATCCACGTACTGCAACATTTGTTAGGCTCAGTAGGACTAGGTTATTTTCAATGAGGACTTACTAGATTCCTTCTTTCTTATGTCCAGTGGCCCAACAAGGATAAGAATCAGACAAGAGATCATCTGCTTTATCGTTGTCGAACTTGTAGTGGACTTGCGAGTCTAGTGTAGGGTACCAATTACATTCGACTTGGTCTTGGCCGTGAAATAATATTTTACATGATTTTGAAATGACTACCGGAAGGAACACAAGTGCAAGTGGAGCGAACGACTTCATGTTTTGGTTCGAATTTGTATGCAGACTTTGAGCGATGAGATAATAATGTTGGAGGGGTTAATTCTGAGATCGGGGTGAGCCTTATACTTGAACTCAAATGTAGGAAGGCCAAACGTGCTTCTTCTTCCCTTGACATTCGCCCGACTATACTACTTCTTACGTTCACTAATCCATGATACGCCGCCACCCGAGAGCAAACAGTCTAAGCAGTGCGGCATAGAGAAATTTTTGGCGAGGATTAATGAATGTTTGTCCCCCTCAGAGCATAAGAGAAGGGCAAGTTCCGTACCGGACAATATATATCTCTGCACCATAGTTCAGATGCATGAGATTGATTATTTAGTTGATTGCTTTAACGAACATTCTCGGAAAAGTTCCTCTGATTTGCCCCAGGAAGGATTACCCATATTAATTAAATTTCAATAACCCCGCCTGATGGTGTTACCGAGAACAAGGCACCGGATAACCCGACTCAAATCGAATGGCTAAGACCTAGAGATATTACACAAGGATTTGTGTAAAAAACAAAGTATGTCAGACCTCCGCGGGACCGGATGATATCTCGTCAATTGAACGCCAGCAACAAATGCATAGCCCTTGATAATATCCCAGCATCAAATACTAGTGTAGTGTTAATTGAGGTCTTGAGAGTAGATTGACTACAGCATATTCTACACGATATAGAAATGAATCATAACACCTTAATCAGATCAGTAAATATATAATGTAGTCTCTTTGATCTTCGGGTAAACGTGTTTGAACAACTGAAATGCCATATTAGCTGGTGTGCTGGTATGGGGTTATCGCGCTAGCTCCGCGTACATCATAAATCCCTTCGCTAATATCGCTTCGAGACGTAAAATAGACTAGCACTGAGAATCTGCCAACTGTCTGCATATGCATGGAGCAATACAGAGCAGAGGATACTTCAGGAGAGAAGTGTGTATTGCGTGCTTCTATATTATTCGATAGCTATTGGTATCACGATCATATCAGCCCAGCTCAGCTGTGCCGATATATATCTTAGCATTGTCCTCTGCCCAAGTGCCTTTATTCCCAAGTTCCTCCCTAGCGAAATATATGCCATATAACACCTCGACTCCGATTCCCAATCCTGTACTTTGTTCCAAACTTTCTATAGCTCATCCCTCGAAGAAACTCTCCGTGCTCTTCCACCTTTGATGCATCTTCACCCCATCTTCCTCGTTATTAGCCTTCCTTCCAAGCACTCTTCCATCAAGTCTCGAAAATGATTCGCCACACAACCAGAGTAAAGTCGCCACTGCGCCAGCTACCACTAGCTGTATAACACTCAAAGCAATGACGGCGATTTTCAGTCCAGGAAACATTCTACCTCCGTTGCTTCCAACCCACAAAGGCATCCCGATGACGAAAATTCCCGTGAGAAGACTTTGGAGTGCGTTGTGTGCACCTTCTACAACGTCCGATTCTGAGCATGAAGTCGTGTTGGCCCTAATGTGGTTGATGGTGGCGAAATTGAGAAGAACGGCACCGGATACAAGAAGGCCAAAAAGTAATGAGATGATGTTCTCATTGAAGTCGCGACCCTGGGCGTATAGCGAAAATGCGACACCTGTCTTTAGTGTCACAGGCCGAAGAGTTCCCTCAACATAGAAACCAAAAGCTAACGTTCCAGCAAAACCAATGAGAATAGCCGGTATGACGTAGCCAAGATGTTTCTGCCCCTTGGAGGAGAGGTGGTTTGGAGGTCGGGATTGAACGTGTACAGCGAGTGCTACTACCCCGTATGTGATAAGAGAGCCAACCAACGCTCCAGTGAACATAAGACCTAATTGAGTAGGGAGCGCTAAGATTGGACCTGGGGAGAAGAGGAGTGAGATAATGAGTGCGATTGCGAATGCGGTAGCGACAAGAGGAGCTGACATGAGGAAGGTGAGGATGGCGGTTGGAGCACAAAGAGCGCGGAGAGGGCGAAGAGCCTGAGAAAGTTCAAATTTGCGTGTGGCATTTGAGTTGATGGGATGCAAAGATTTCAGATATGCTTTGAATCCCGATGGATGTGCAGAGGTAGTGCTTATCGTGGTCTCAAATGAGGAGCGGGAATTTGACGGAGAGGGTCGCTTGAAGGTAGTCTCTGGTGCGGCCAAGATGAGGAACAGAATTGAGACTGCTTGAATGATATTGACAATCATAATCTGGTTATGGAGCCCGTTCTTTCGTTGAGAAATGAACCCTCCAATCATTGGGGATCCCCATGTGAAAACGATACTTGTAACGTTGTAAATAGTCGTTCTGCTTAACCTTTCATGTACCTAATGCAAAATATTAGTACTGTCAACAACGTAGAAAGTGAGATGGACTCACAAAATACATGTCTTTCATCGACATCAAAACAAGCGCCTCGAACATACCCCAAGACAGTCCAGATAGAACTCTTGAAGCCAAGAATTCCGAGTAATTTCCTGTGGCATGCATTGTCCATAAGGCTGAAATTAATAGTAGTAATGAACTGATAAGATAGAGAAGTCTCTTTCCAATGACCTGTGAGATTATAACGCTCTTCAAGCCAGAAAGCCCACCGAGCATAATTGGCAAACCTGTGAGCGCTGTAACTCCTACCCAATTTGTGTTTAATTCCGCCTTGAGGACACCTCCAACAGTGACCAACATTGTCTTATAGATGCCGACAATGGCAGTTCCGAGGAGCAATGATCCAAACGTGACTTCTTTCTTCCATTGTGGCCAGTTCTGCTGGTCGATTAGTATATGTTTGTGTTAGAAGGGGTTTTATCACATACTAAAGGATCTTCTGCCGAATCGCAAGGCTGAGGTTCCAATAAGATTCCTGAATTCTTCCCAGTTCCAAACTTCTTTCCATGTCTCTTCCCAGCGGCGTGGGATTCAATTTTATTCACGACTTCTGTTGTAGAGACAACCGAGATGGTCTTCGTGTGGCTCCGCTTCGGTTCTTCAATCTCGCTACCCATTTCGTCTAAGTCCTGTTGTGCTATATCTGCGCACCTTTCCCGGATCGAGCTCTGGTCACAATAATTCCCGCTCTGAAATTAGATAAATGATTAAGACGCCAATTGCTATCTCGATATCAAATCGAGATGTAAAGGAAAATGCAGCTGACTAGCAGACTGGCAAGCAAGAAAATTAACACACAAGCAGAATAGGAAAGAATTGACGCCGTAAGCAAAATCTGGATCCAAACGCATGAGACCAAGTCGAGCTGATCAACCTAGTTATATCAAGCATCATCGATGAGTAGTAACGCATAAAGTGAGAAGGGATCCCCACGTACCAGCTTCAGATGTGACCCACGTACTACCATCTGAACGGTTCACAAGACAGCAAATTATGCACACGTAGTGATCAGCTTACTTTCTTTTGAGCCAGCACTTCACAACGGGATGGCAGCAGTTACCGCAAATTTCTGGTCCAATTGAGAGATAGATGTGCACCAAAAATTGGAGAGGCATGAATGAGGAAAGCTCTGTGCTCGTCTCGTCCGAAAACTACCTACCGTGCGCTGATATTGATGTGAGCGGTAGAGGTGAGAGGCTATATTTTTGAGTGACATTCGTCCCAGCTTGAACAAAGACAGCCAATCAAATTTTAAGATAAGGCTGATGATCTGGAGTGCATAACAGAGTTGATGCTTCGTGAAACGCGATGAGCTTTGGATATTGGGGAAAACGTTTCAGCGTCCCCCCAGTCGCCAAGATTCGATTCAAGAGCTCAAGACTTCCAGAATGAATTTGGAAATTAAGCAAACACTGTCTGGGTCGGATTGAAGAGATTAATTAGTGGAAACGTAATCAATAATAGAGTGAAATCACCAAGTGATAAGGAATTCGCGTTTGACCTACATACGCTCTTCTTTACGTGGACACTAAATACATTGTATACGTTCTGAGCGAGCCATTGGCAGAGTCAACGCTATCCATCTTTTTGCTTTTAGCTTCAGAGAATATGTCTACAGTATGAGAGAATTGGAATGCGATTCTAATCCGAGACAAAACGTGCCCCAACGTGAAAATCATGTCCAGCGCGGCAATGGATGCACCATTCACAGTCTGTTAACATCATTCGGAATTGATGGCTAAATTTCTGTCAACCGCTCGAAATTTATTGAGGAAGGATAGTGGACTAGTCGCAAGATAACTTACATTGTCCCCAAGATAGTTATATCAGCGCAGCCCTAGTGCTGCATTATTTTTTCAGTATCTGCAGTGCGGAAACCATTGGCCTGGAGAAAGACGTCGAAGGTGTGGCAGGAAGCCACGTGCCGCATTATTTAGCTGGCAAAATGATAATGATCGAGCAATTGGTACTGTCAGTCGACTAGCCAGAGGTGCGGCAGATGCGGGACTTGAACCAGTGATTACTCCACGAGAGATTGGCAACGTCCCTCAACGAAGTTTCTGGTGGTGTGTATTTCGGACAACGTTGAATAATGGGATTCATGCTGTTAAATATCAGAGAGATTTAAAACGAAGGACAGTCCTGGAGCCAGCCCACCACCTTGGCCAGCGTTACACAAGCGTAGGAGCGTACGGCAACTCGTCTTTCCATCGAAAGGTAGATGTCAATCATTTCTGGATTTGTAATGTGAACTATAAAGGATTCGTTCCGAATTTTTCACCAAGATGGAAATCGAAACAACCTTCTGGTGACGACAGTTCACGTCAATATGGCTTTGGCTCGGCTTGCCTTTCACTTCTGGTACCCGCCGAGACTTTACTACAGCTAGACAGGGTCAGAACAGATTGGAAAATTGGATGACTGTGAGGCCAACGATTGTGAAGATCCCGAGCCTGATCAATGCCCGCTTTATATCCTCGTTTCCGCTCCCGCCTGTGCATCCGCCCTTACGTCAGCACTTTCTTGTTTTGATATAGAATGGAGTGTGATAGGTAAATACGACCATTCCTCGTTATCCTTCATCTTAATACAAGTCTCCCATTGGTAGCAAGTATTGATGAGAAGGCTTGAGACTTGTTAAATCCCAACGAAGACCGAGGGTACCGTTGACGCCTGCTCCCTTGCACACGTTTGGATAGGCGCAGTGGATTGACATATAAGAAGGTTCTGAAGACTCCCATAAATTTGTTCTGTCCCAACCGTCATTCCATCTCACATTTTTGACAGACGAAAGGCTAGCTTTCCAATTTCTGCGCCTCCAAAATGGCAAAGCCGATCAAGATATGGGTTTCTTGTAAGTGTTCCCGGCGAGTCAAAACCTAACTAAAACACTAAAGTTTTGAACAGCAGCAGGTCCAAACCCGTGGAAGGTAGGTTGAGAATTACCCAACGAGATCCTGGACTAAGAATGACCTTGTAGCCGGTCATTGTTCTTGAAGAGCTTGGCCTTCATTTTGAGCTCGAGCTCTTGTCATTTGTGCAATTGATAAGCCCAGAATACAAGAAAGTAAACCCCAATGGGAAGGTTCCTGGTAAGTGGATGCCATTTTCCTTGTGTGAGTAATCAAAACTGACCTGCAAAGCCATGTACGATCCGAATACCGACCTTTTACTCTGGGAGTCTGGAGCAATTATCCAGTATCTGATTGAGCAATACGACCGCGAAAAGAAATTGACTTACAGCTCTCTCAAAGACAAGCACTTGCTAAATCAATGGCTGATGTTCCAGATGGCTCAGCAAGGTCCATTCTATGGGCAAGTCGGCTGGTAATAATCATCGTGGTTCCAACACGTAAACAAGCTGACTGAAGTTAAGGTTCAGGATTCTTCATCCTGAAAAAGTACCATCTGTCATCGATCGATATGTCAAGCAATGCGAGAGAATCCTAGGCGTCTTGGATGAGCATCTTGAGGAAAGAGAGTGGCTCGTTGGTGACAAATGTACCTTTGCTGACTTGTCGTTCTTCATGTGGAATGTCGTTCTTCCGTTAAGCATGGCGTATCCAGAAGGGGCGACTCCATTATCAAAGTTTCCTAATTTGATAGCTTGGCATGAGCGCATGGCTACCAGAGAATCAGTCAAGAAGACTTTGGGGATCAGACAGGGCATGATGGACTCTGAGGGCTTGGGAAAAGATGCGCTGCCCACGGATGTTAGCGTGGCGGACATGGTCAAGAAGATGGAGGATGCCTAAGATTCCTTTTACTGGGCTAATTTAGCAGTAAGCTAGATGCTGGATGCTGGTTGGTTATGATAGGGCTATTGGTACTTTGGTAGGTTTCGGATATTGTAAAGATCTATACATAAAGGAAGCAACTCATGGGATCAGGTCGCGACAGATGACGTGAAACCCATTAGTCAGCATCAAACGAATGTCGCATCACGCGGAGGCTACCCGACGTTCAACGCAGAGCAATATAACGAGTAAGATCTGTTGAGAATTGAAAATATGATAACTGTATATTGATGATGATGGCAGAGATTACAGTACAAAGTTGGGTGTAAATCTCTGCTCTACGCACGGTTATGCAGGCTTAGTAAGCATTATTTCAACAAGATCTACAACATCGCTAGCAGAACTTCCAACATAAGAGACCGTGACTGGGCGCTTGACGGCTACCTGAACTCTGCCGTCGATGGGTGAGGTCACTAAAGGGACGGCGCAGCAAGTGCTAAGCAGCAGTTTTGGATATGACAGAGCTGCCACTAGAATTGATCGACCATATCTTTGGTTTACTTTTAGGGGACATAGGACCTCTAAAGCCTCTCCGTCTGCGAATTACCAATAGTAGGTCAAATTTTGCAGGTCGTGCATCGCTATCATTAAATTAGGACTGCTGACTTTTTCAATGCTAATATTCTACAAATTTTATCTGCCAGTTCTCTCGCAGGATCAGATGCCCCATTTCATCTATTGCTTGACATAGACACGAGGAATATTGGCAACCAATATAGGAGAAAACAAAGAAAGCTGGGACCTCCCCTGATGGGAATCATGATTTTTGCCCAGATTGAACGCAACCCAAATCACAGCGCGGTTTCCGCCATCAACGATGCTTTGAACAAGTTGGAACTCCAACAACCAACCCCAGCCCAAGAACAGCAGGCTCGCTCCATGCGAGTATGCGAAGCAGCAGCGGGTTACTTAGACTGGGACGCCGATCATGAACTGTGTCTGGCCTGGACTATCGAATCTCGAAAGCCTTCACTATGCCGATATAGTGGCTACCATCACATCCACCACTCGCCTCGCAAACACAGCAGCCCTGACTACGTTTCGTTTTGCGTTGCGATTATTGTTGGCAATATTACTTTCGTGGGAGATTCTCTCGATCAAGATGGAGAGTTTGATGTCAACACGGAATGCTCATTATTCGGCCGACCATTGAATCTAGCATGTCGATGGGGGCACGTCAACCTGGTGGAATGACTCTTACGACATGGAGCAAATCCCCACTTGTCACAAGATTCTCTAGCTCACATGCAGCAAGAGACTTTCCGAGACAGCGTTTATGGCGTATACCATAGCTCTAGCCGCACTCCGTTGCAGACTGCTGCCCTCTTAGGACATGTTGAAATTGTGCGAATTCTGATGCGACCCGAGTGGAGGCCGACCGGTCCCGGCGAATTTGAAGAAGTCTTATTAGCAGCCTTTCGTGGAGGGAGTACTGATGTTGTGCGCATGCTCATCGACGCTGGGACGGTGTTACAGGTAGGAACGTCCTTATATTCCACTCAAGATAGGACACTGATGGGAGTGTTGCTGATGAGTGCTTGTAAGCATGACCAGGTTGAACTTACCCGAATGATGATTGAAATGGGCCCCCCGAGCAATACAGAGCTGAGAACAATAAGCCACATATAGCAGACACCCCTTCAATTCGCAGCTTTGAGGGGTCACTAATATTGTGCGTTTATCACTCAATCTCGGCGTAGCCCACGCGCCGAACACAATTTGTGGTTCGTCGCGTGAACCAATCTTCCTTGCTGTTTCTGGTGGGCATCTCGAGTGTATACGACTGCTATCGACTGTTGTCGATGTGGTCGAATACGCAACCCAAAGAGATCTCCTCCAAACGGCGGTGCATGCCAGTCAGATACCCACGATTAAATTGCTTGTAGCCATGGGCGTTGATTTGAGCAACAAAGCCGCAGACGACAGAACTACTTTAGGCCAAGGTTTGATGCTGGTTGCTATTCGGTATGATCTGTTACTGGTCGTCAAGTGCCTGCTCGAGTTAGGTGTGCCACCTAACAATCAGGATGAACGGATTGACCCAGTGTTGACCGCGCTGATTCATTCGCGGGAGGCCATCATGGATATCTTGAAGACCGTGGGCGGCAAACAAATCGAAGTTCACGCCAGCGTGTTTGCCGAAGATTTCAAATCAGGAAAGTACCCAATTCGGACTTCAGAGGGGACCGCAGAGCCGCGTTATAAGCCCCTTCCCTCGACCTGGCATGTCCGTGAAGTCTAATGCTTCGGGGATTTGTAGATAACGATCTTAATTTGTATTGTTCTGCGTCGTACAACGGAGCTCGTGGGGCCTCAGTGATAATATTATCGAGAAGGAGAGGCTTTGTTACCTCAATGGCAGCTTACGTTACGGAGGACCTGCATTTCTTTTCCGTTCGGAAGCGATAGTAGAAGAAAGTTCTAACAAGTGTTAGCGGATCAGACACCAATTGCGGCCGCACGTGTAGGAAATAGAGTGAGAGGGCGAAGAGTGGCGTGATTGATATGTTGCTTGGTGTTCGTTCTCCAAACAGTTACAGTCATCATCTTTCCAACGATTCTTCGTTACGCTACGTCTCTGTAGAAGGCGCTTGACAGTCGTACTTTATTTCTCTTTTAGGAGTGTTCCTATTCCTCAAACAATTCTCACGCGTGCGAGGAATCGGGCAACAGTACCTACATAGGTAGAGACCAAGACGTCTTTCAGCTTTTTTGAGCACTCAAACTGATGATTGTCGTTAGCGTTTGATAGCCTGACTTAGGATCGAAGTAGGTGTGTACAACCCGACGTCGAGAGGGTGTAGTAACTCCAATAGTCCAAGTGGGGCTAACCTTATTTGCAAGTATAAACTAGCCTCAAAACTGTCGCTCATGCACGTCAGCCCGGACGAGCCTACAATGGGGGCCAGACCTCGCCTTCTTTCTGCTTTTCGTTGTTCTGTTGCAGGCGCTGCGCCGCTAGCCGCCAACCCCCCACGTCTCGAATAGCATCCTCCTGTATCAAACAAGCGATGGATTTGACGATCTTTGCTGACTGCCCCAAAAGTGTTCTGTATCATTCTAGTATGCCAATTACCTAGATCTACTTCCAATTGAAGTTTTGGTCTCAGAGATCACAATGCATTGCTCGCTTACGCCGTGGAAACCTCGACTCGCCCAGCTTCTGGGCCACATAGCCACATCCTCCGCAACCACAACTGGCGAGTCTCGATATCTCTATCACTTCCCATGGGCTCGCGACTTCAACGTGGGCAAAGAAACACGGGGCGACGATCATGTTGTTGAGCATGAATCCATTCCACTCGCCCAGATGTGTTTATTCTCGGATCGTGTATTATTCTTCTACTTGATCTTCAACCGGGTTGCATCTTCAAGTAGACATATGTTTTTACATATAAGTCGATTTCCCTACCCACTACTAATCTTTTCTCCCCATCATTCTCAGCATTAATCTTGACGATCTCTGCACTTTCCTTTCCTTATAACAAGCTCACCATATACACTCCTTTCGCTCTACGGATTTCCCAGTCACTTATATCATCTATTACCATACCTTTTGCTGCTACTCTCTCGGTAACAATCAGACATTATGCAGTTCTCCATTATCTTTTCGAGTGTGGCCCTTTTGTCCTCTATCGTAACCGCCTTCCCAGCACAGGGAGCCAACTTCAGTTCTCCATGGAACGAAACTGCTCCATCCAACACCACTACATCCACTGTTCCAATAATCACCATCGGGACCGTCCTCAACAAGCGACAAGCAGTACCCACTATGGCACCTTATCTCAACGGCACCAATTCAACGGGGCCAGCCAATGAGACAGTAACTACACAAGCTAGTCGAGGCTTACTTATGGCTCGCATGCCAGCTCCAACACCAGCACCTATCGCCCTACCAGTGCTTGGAAGACGCCAGAATGGTACAGATGGAAACTCTTCCATGCCTTCCAACGATACCAACACCGACGTCAATGAAAAGAGAGGCAAAACTCCTGTATACCTCCCACTCGCAGGTGAAAAAGTGAGGAGAAACTGGAACGACACTGGTAGCTCGGAGAACTAGATGGTCATACATGGGGATTCGGGTATTGGATTCAATGGTGTTTCAATGGCTTTTCGGAGAGGTTCGCGTTATCTATGGTCGTTACTTTTACAGGACAAGGGATATTGCTTTTTGTTATGTGTTTGTACTATTTTTTGTTCAAATTAGCGTTAGACGGTAGATCATGTGCTGTGTTAGATACACAAGCCGAATTGCGGGACTGGAACGGTAGGGCTCATAGCGAGGCAGAAGCTAGAAATCTGGAGTTCATTGGCGTTTGAGCGAGCTTTACAATCCTATCATCATTTTGCTTCAATATGCTCTTTATTGTGCCGTCTGTTTCTTGTCACGCAGTGAATGTTCCACAAACGTTCCTAAAGAGGAAATTCCTCGCTTGAAACGGGACATCGACGGAAGGATGACAGGGTTTAGCAACCACTCCTCCGGAATCTCAAGTGCCGGCAACTGCCCCTGTACTTGAAAATTCTCCGCTGCGGTCGACCAGGCGTTGCCTAGGGTAGACAGATCTTATCGTAGGAATGGGTGTTTTGGAATATCGCGACGCAGATCGGTCTTGCCCACGCGAGTGATTCGCTATGTTGTCTCAAATGGGCTTGTAACTGTCAAGCTTGCAGCTTCCCAAGTGAAGTACAATTGGGTTGTTTCTGAAGTCAAAGCCTGCCTTATCAACAGGTTTTTGTCTTCAGATTCTACTAAATGTTCTTGTGCCCTTCATCGACTTTTCCCGAGATCTTTATACTCTCTGGGTATCAAGTAATGCTTAAATCCTGATGATTTTGCAATTTTAGTGTCTCTATTAGGCCTTAAATTGCCGACGGAAGTCAACTCTGTTAGAAACCATTATACAGAGTTAGTCCAAAGGCAAAACTAGTCAGATAGCGGAACTAGTCAAAAGTCAAAGCTAGCCAAAGGGCAATTCGCAACATCTCGACCAATTGATTTCACTTAAACCCTAAGTGAGTGGCTACCTACTAATATCTGATCCACAGTGCTCAATCCTGGTATTTCAAAGATCACAGTGATCATCTAGAGTTTCGACCACTAGCCAAGCGCAGGCACTTTCCCGCGATTACCAGGCTCCCGATGGGTTTAACGGTTCCATTCTCAACATACTGATAACACCTCTCAATTTCCATCTTGAATCATCAATAATAATTTCTCTATTCAGCACGCACAGTGTATCACGGTCAGATGCTAGCGGTACGAGGCGACCGTCTTGACGACTCGATGGCATTATAAACCAGGCAGGACTAGGCCAATAACTATCTAAGTGCTCTAGATGATCGGGAGAATGATAGAAATCGAAGTCTCCTAGTACGATCTAATACTCCGCGGTTTTCATTCGACCAATTGGCGCGTTAACATAGCTACTTGAATATTTACATTGCGC
Organism: Chaetoscypha palmicola; assembly: GCA_003988945.1. Taxonomy (NCBI): domain Eukaryota; kingdom Fungi; phylum Ascomycota; class Leotiomycetes; order Helotiales; family Helotiaceae; genus Chaetoscypha; species Chaetoscypha palmicola. The sequence goes on along the minus strand of QYAH01000030.1, from coordinate 87,448 downwards.
TTTGACTGGGCCGTAATTGCAACTCACGGTTTCCTGAAAAGTGGCACGAGCATTGATGCTCAAACTTACGAGGCCGACGGCGCACCTGCTCTGGCTTGTTTATACATTTTCAAATTGCCAAGACAACCAAGATTATTATGTCTCTACAAATTTCTGTACTGCTCTCGCAGTGCAGCAGGGAGCCAAGGTATCGCCTCCTACGTTGCAAGAATGGTCAGCAAATCTCGTTCTTTCGGCTGATGGAAGCACTATATCGTACAGTAAGAATCCTGAGGCGTGATCCGGCATGTCAGCTGTCCATTTTGGTGAGATAAGTAGCGAAGACTCTGATACCACAGCCTTCAGGGCGGAATCATTCTCGCTTCACGCGTGTGTTGTCACCCGTTCTAGTCTCAGGATTTCGATATGAAGTCGTGACAAATACCACCGTTTTAGGATTCGCCAATTCACAAATAGAACCGATTGCGATATCGACGCTTCTCTGGAATGGCAATTTCGCAAAAAGAATGATTCCTGGATGTTGTAGGTCACGACAATTCTAGCCCCACGAAAACCGATGCCTTGTTTCACTTGCTCCTCCATAGTGCAGTGATTGTTCATCGTGGATATCCCAGTCAACATCAGTGGAGCGTCTGCACAGAACACGTTAGCTTCGCATGGTCGTCCTGCATTGTCTCGCTTACTTAGATCCAATCCTCAAGCGTGGTAAACAATTCAGTTACAAAATCCTGCCTTCTCATACGTTACCAAACACTTGCAAAATCTATTCTACCATCCAAAATGCAGGATCTGCAGATCGTGCGCCGAACCTAAGAAACCTGGTACCTCGTCGCAACTTTTAGCCTTCTAGAATTCTGTTCCTCTTGCTTTCTGACTTCCTGTCGGTGGCGGAGGTTTCAAATATCTGGGGATGCACCCGACTTTGTTCGCCATCCGAACAACACGGACGTTTCGTCTCGTCGCCGCCATGTTGTGCGCCGTCTTGCGAATGGTCAATCCTCGTCTCAAGACTGGGATGGTGGAAAGTTTCCGCCGTACCTGTCTGCGAGGGGCGCGCTCTAAACTGCATCCTTTGCGAGTATAATATAGGTAGGCAGTCAAAGAGGGGATATTTCTTTTTCATCCGAACTGCGATCTATCTCACTCCTTTCATCGTTTTTCAGTCCAGTCCATAACAATCTCTCTGGAGTTTCTTTTCGTCAGTCTCTTCTTGGCTGGTTTCTCACCATATCTTTGAGATCCTCGTCTATCTCATCTACATATAATCCATCAAGCCCCTCCCAAAATGCACTTCCTCACAAACATCGCACTCGCCCTCCTTTCCTCCTCAATCTTCGTCTCTGCCGCTCCCGCAAACTCCGCCTCTCCTCTGACTAAAGATGCCGACAACTCATCCGGCAGACTCTGTCTAGACTTCGAAGGCCAACCAATATGCGCGGACGATCCGGGTGCGCTCACCGCTCTGATGGGGGAAATGCAGGGAGGCAAATAGATCAATTTCGGCACCTGCATCCTGAGAATCAAGGGGCTGAAGCGAATCTTCAACAATGATGGTATACTGTGGACTGGAAGTAATGAATTATGATTTTTAAGATAGCGCACGCTTGTGCTGGAGTATGAACGTTGCCGAGATGTGGGATATGAGATCATGATATACTTGCCTGGATTTCCGGGTATACGTTGCGTTGTTGAGATAGAGATCTTAGAGTGTGGAAATGTGGGTGGATACTTCCTATAATGTCAATCACAATAGAAGTCTTGCATGAGTACCACCTTAACTGTGCTATTGTGATTTGGTGAAGGTCTGGTTGAGTAACGTGTAACACATCTCCTGTTGCTAGAAACTTTACCTAGCTATTGCTTCCTTTCGCTTGAACCTGGACATCTTCGATATGCCTCTGAAGGTATGCACGGAACAATAGATCTGCGTGACTAGGCTGACAGTATAAGGCTGGAAACCTAGACATAAGATTAGGATTAGCACAACTTCAATGAGAACGAAGCGTGAGATCTCAGAAACATAAAACTTAGTCCTATTTTTCCTACTACATATAGTATCAAAGCCCGTCCTGATTTTGTGCACGACAGCTTTCCCCATACCATAATCTTCATAACCTCCTCCCCCTCCTCCCACCTAAACAAATCAACCACAACAGCCCCCTGCTTCTCATCACGCAACAGCCAAGCTCCCCTCCAACCTCAAATCCCTCTCACTAGCCCCCACACTCACCCTAAAATTCCCAGCAGGCAGCACCCACCTCTTCCCCGACGTCTCCCAAAAACTCAAATCCTTCCTCCTCAACGTGAACTCCACATTCTTACTCTCACCCGGCTCAATCATCGTCTTCTCAAACCCTCTCAGCTGGCGGACGGGCGTAGATGGCGCAGATGACGGGAGACCTATGTAGAGCTGCGAAACTTCGGCGGCGGATACGGCGCCGGTGTTGGTTATAGTGGCGGTGACTGTGGCGACGGTGTCGAAGAGGGAGGAGAGGCCGCCGGGGATGGTGGGGCCTGTTGCTGGGCCGGAGGTGGGGTTGCCGGTGATGGAGAGACTGGAGTAGGTGAAGTTCGTGTATGCTACATGACTATTAGTAATTCGCCCATGTAAGTAAGGACTCGAAAGGAATTTGTGCTCACATAAACCGAAACCAAACTCGAATCTCGGCGCTACGTTATTCTTATCCAACATCCGATAATCAATAAACAGTCCCTCCCCAAAAGAATCACTCCCACCCTGTATCAGAGTCCCATAATCCCTCGTCGCCTTCGCAATACTATACGGTAATTTCCCACTCGGACTCACATCACCATACAGCACCTCCACTAACGCACTCCCCGACTCCTGACCCGGTAAGCCAGCCCAGAGCACAGCTTTCACGTTTGCGAGATCGATGAAGCTCTCGAGGAGGATTGGGCCGACGGAGTGGACTACGACGATGGTGTTTTTGTTGACTGCGGCGACGGCTTTGACGAGGTCGGCGCCGGAGTGCCAGGCGTCGAGGTTGGTGCGGTCGCCCGCGTTGCCTTCGACTGTGATGTAGCCTTCGCCCGAGTCAGCGGTGATGAATACGATTGCTACTTCGGCGTTTTGGGCGGCGGATGCACCGGCGTTGGCGGTGTCGCTGAAGGAGGTGGTGATTGTTGTTCCTGCTTGTCGTGCACGGGTGGAGATGGCGTCTGCTGGGGCGCTCATGTACTGTGAAGTATCAATATATGTTTTGTTTCGTTTAAGGAAAATACAACGATTGCTTACAGGTAAAGTAGCTGATCCCGACCCCCAGCCCATGGACAACGAGCCGGTGTTGCAACCCATATCTACACAGGAATTGATACCCATTGGATTGTTAACAGCGTGAGATCCTATGATTGCAATGCTCTTCGGTTTGCTAAGCGGTAATACTGGGCCTGAGTTCTTTAACAGCACAATACCATCACGAGCAACCGCTTTGGCGATTGTAGCACCACTTCCTTGTACGTTTGGGCCGCCATTGTTGGTGTTCTGATTGATGGCTGTTGCGGGATATCCAGTATCTTGCTTTGTCAAGTACCAAGATGCGAGGATACGGGTCACCATGTCATCTACGCGACTTTGAGAGACTTGGTTGTTCTGCACGGCTGTCTGGAGACGTCCACCTCCCCAAAGGACATTAGTAGTGCCACCCCACGCAGATCCTATTTCGCGGAGTCAGTGTTTTAAGCCCAACGAGTATGTAGCTTGCTAACCTGGCATGGTCATATCCAACCCAGCATTAGCAGAGTCAACAGTAGTATGCTGAGCATCCCAATCAGTAACCACATATCCCTTATACCCCAGCTCTTTCTTCAATATCGTATCCATCATCCCCTGGTTCTCACAAGCCCACTTCCCACCGAGCTTATTATAAGAACACATAATAGACGCAACATTAGCCCTCACAGCTTCCGCAAACGGCCAAAGGTACAACTCATGTAAAGTCCTATCATCAATGACAGAATTCACCGTATCTCTGTCCCGTTCCTGCTCATTCCCAATATAATGCTTCGCACAAGCCTGCGCCCCAGCTTCCTGGATTCCCGCTACAGTCTGCTCCATAGCAACCCCACACAGATACGGATCATTACCAAACCCCTCCCAATTCCGTCCACCATTCGGGAACTTCCCAAGCGGACCAGCAACAGGACCGAGAATAACATTAATCCCCAGCGCTTTCGTCTGCTTCCCAATCCCATTCCCACGACTCCGCATCAACGCCCGATCCCAAGTCGATGCTGCCTGGATACCTGGAGGAAAGGCCGTAATACTAGACGCAGAACGCACACCCAGCGGCCCATCTTGAAGACACAACGAGCGAAATCCGATCGAATTCGCAGCGCCAGTGTTCCCGGCACAAGGACCTTTGCCCCAGCCAGGCCCAGTAACGATACCGAATTTCTCACTCGATGACAATTTCGCAAGTGCAATTTTCGCTTTCGCATACGCTGCGTCCCAGTCTCCGGCGAAGCCTTGCGCGGAGACTAGGGCGACGGTTGTGAAGAGGAGGAAGTGATAACGCATGATGACGGCCGTAAAAACCAGAAATTGATGACACCAACGCCATTACGACGAACTCCGCGCAGGCTTTTAAGTGTCCCGAGTTGACTGCTTGCCCAGCTAAACATAATTTTGTAGCTCTCAGGTGACAAACATACTTTCATTTAGCCACCACTTGGCGGACAATCGTGACCCGGACAGCCAGCTGTGATACGGTAGATAATCTAAAGCACGGCACTTGAAACGAACTATACTTCCCTCCGGTGTTCAATATGGATATGTGCCATGACGAAGATGCTTGGACAAAAGAAAACTTGACATGTAGGAAAGGGTGCTGTAATGAGGCTGAACAGCAGCTTGGACACTTGGTCAATGAGGGAATAGGTACTTGATGACCGGCGGACCGATTGAGCCGTTGGAACCGGCAGATCTTCTGCTGGGAAGATGGTCTTATTTGTGGGATTATTCCTCTCGGGATTTTGACGCTTGAAAACCACCGGCGTGATGCATTTGCGGGGTGCGCAAGATTTAGATGTGATGTGTGAATGAGAAGGAAGACTTGTCGTCTGTGGTCGAAAGATAATGTTGAAGTGTTTCTTGCTTTGTCAGCAAGGAAATCGTTCCAGGTTTCATTCGCTAAGTTTCAGGGGTTGTGCTCCGCCTTTCCATTGCATCTTTATCATGTAGACGCCTCTCTTCCCCAGAAAACTTAAATCTCCCTACAATCATACATCCAGAGACTACATCTTTCGCTTATATCCTAAAAACCAATCCATCTCAAGCAAAGTCACCTGGGCATCAAGCAATTCCACCTAATCGTCACGTGTCCCAAACCCCCTCGCTTGTTTCAGGGGGCATCCCATCCCAAACCAAACAATTTTCAAGGTTTATAACGAGATTGACGTCATAGCAACAAGCAAAAACAGAACCCATACGCAATATCATACGGATTACCCCGCCATACTCGATGTATATTTTCTGATGATATATCGAAAACAGTTTCCTTCCCTTGAAATCCAAAACTTTCCCGAGCAATCAAGAATCATGACATCCACAACCCCCTCACCAATACCCTCATCACCCAAGCCCGAAGACCTCGAAGACATAGCTCCCATGCCTGAACCTATTTCCCCCTCCAACCCAACACAGAAACAGGCGGTGGAGGAGGAGACATCCTCACCAACAAGCAAACAAAAAATCCTCGCGCAAGCCTCCTCGTTGCTGGAAAAAGCCTCCACCGCCACAGCCGCCTCCCACGCTGCGCGCGCCCGCGCAGAAGCAACACCCGACCCAACCGTCAAGCGCCGCGAGCTCGAGACCGCCGCCGAGCAAGACAAGATCGCAGCGGGCGCGCGGAAGGCAGCGGGGAGACTGCAGAGCGGGGTGTGGCAGGGCGGGGCGGCGGGGGCGGGGATAGGAGCTGGGGTGGGCACGGGGGTGGGGACGGTGGTTGGGACGGTTGTGGGTGGGGTTACGGCAATTCCGACGACGGGGTTGGGGTTGTTGGTGGGTGTGGGGACGGGGGCGGTTCATGGGCCTTGGTTTAGGGTTGGGGGGGAGGGGGAGGAGGTGAAAGAGGGGGAGGTGGTTGGGAGTGACGAGGAGGTTGTTAATAAGGAGGGAGAGGTTGTGAAGGGTGGTGGTGGGAGGAAATGAGTTGTAAAGATGGGGGATTATCAATAGGGGTGGAGGGATAAGTGAGAGGTCGAGTTTATATGAGGCGACAGGTGGGCGAAGGTGAGTAGTGAATGTCAAGTTATGTTGAAGATGGGCAATGATGGGGAACGATGAGCATGAGGGAGAAGCATAAAAGGTATGGTTGACTTTAATATTTGTTTGGGTATTTTGTATCTTTTTGGACATGACCTTTGAACACCCTTCCTAGACTTAAGTCTCCCAAGTCTGTGCTAACCGACCCATTCATTGCAGTCATATCTTCCACTACCCCGCCAATATCCGTAAAACAACCAATTCAGCGCTGATATCGAGCAAAACTGCAAACAATAATCGGAATGGAAAAGGTGCCAGTGTACTCGGCCATACCCCTATATATACTCCAACACAAAATCAATGACAGATCCAACAACGCCACATAAACACCTTCATACGCGATCGCTCGCTAAATATTATGTAAAGTTTTCGGTAAAAGTCATTACTCCGTGAGAAAATGCAAGCCAAATGCCATCATGTTGTATATGTTGTACAAAGCGCGTATCGAAAGGAAACAGTGTGTGTTCGAGGAGAACTTGAACCGAGAAACTCCAGGATTTCATGTGATCAAACGCGTAGAGAATTTCGATAAGAGACAGAAGGTGGAGATGCACCAGGTGGTGGCAGAGGTGGTAATGCACATCGTGGCGGCGGGGCAGGAGGCGGTCCATTGACGAGCAATGGCATGCTCTTCCTGGCAGCCAATATTTTGGCATTCTCGTCAGGTCTTCCACGCTGGATGAGGGGAGTAGATGACCGTGGCTGAAGCTGAGGAGATTTGCTTGGTGGTGCTGCAGGTTTAAGAGCAAATGAAGACGAAGGTTTAGAGAAATTATGGGCGTTGCTACTTATGTTGGAGCTTAATACATGTGACGGTGTGTCTTGAGAAGAACGGATTTGCATACTGATCGGACGGCGGAGTGTCTTGTTGTTGAAAGAAATAGGAGCTACGCTGGACACCTCTTGTTCGACGTGCAACGTACTCTTCCTGTCGGACCGCTCTGACATATGAGGAGAGTCCATGAGAGGGCGAGGAAGTGAGAATGCGGGTAAAATCGGTCTTGTCGACGGCCCAACCGTTGTATCAACCGAGATTGGCATGGCTGAATAGCGTCGAGAGGAATGGTGATCGGACGTAATGTCTGCTGGTGGTGAAATGAAAGGCATGAAGCTGGACCTACGCTCTGGCCGGCTAGTCGAGCGAACGTTGTTCTGAGAAGGAGCTTGCTCATATGGTCGATTAGCTCCTGTGCTATCTTCGTATATTGCTTCGCGTTCTATGCTGCTTGAATTTGGGGAGAACGAACGTCTCTGGGTAGGAAGTGCTGGCAAAGCCTTTGACTGTATGTCTGCCGACTCATAAGTGGTCGTGACAATGTTTGGAAGGTTTAGCGTATCTGCTCTGACAGGTGGGCTCTTAGTGGTGGAGAAACGTTTACTCGATGAGCTTGGCACACTGAAATTTGGTGTCGCAGGAGACGTGGCTCGCATTGGGTGAGACGGGATGACATAAGTTGAATGAGGGCGATATGCATTTGAGGTGTGTGCTTCGGGTACTGGAATAGGCATTGTCTGCATTGATCGTCGGCGTTCATTTATCGCAGAAGCGTTGGACCTGATCCGTGAATCTTCAGTTGAGATCTTCGGAGGATAATCGTCCAATGTGGAGCAGCTTTCCCTTGTAGGAGAAGTGGATGGTGATGAGCCTTGAGAGGTGATTAATGTCCGTTGTCCGGAGCTCATGAATGATAGACGATTGGTACTGTCTCTCAGATTTTCTAAATGCCGCCCATCTAGGCTAGTAGCAACGGAATTCGGCGTGTGGGAGTTATGCACATTGAATTGGTCCTGGTTCTGTTCATCAGCTTTGAGTTGAAGTGGGTTTTCGCCCCATGGTGTTGCGGCAGAGGTTGGACTTTGAGGTGATGATGGGCTCGAAAATTGATCTAGCTCTCGCTGTACCAAGTATCGATGACTTGGTTGAGCTCTCAATTGCATGACCTTATCGTCTGGTTTAGGTTTTCCGGTTTCCGAGACGTGCTTCTTGCCACCTAGCGCCTCTATTTCCCTTCGTACGACGGCAAGCCAGGAGTCCATATCTTCTGCACTGTTCATGACTAGGAGTAAGCTCGTAGCGGTCCTTCGATAGTCGGCGCCTCTAAAAGCAAGTCGAGATAGTAGAGATCTTGAGTCTGCTGCAGGCGCTCCATCTGCATCCATAGCTTGTGAGATTTGCAATACCCAATGCTTTCCTGGAATCGCGTCGCTCGCAAATGCTACTGACTCTTTTCCTAGTTGCATCATTTTCTCTGGTAAGCGATCGAATGTTCCATCTCCGGCATACTGTAGCAAATATCCAGATGTGACAAGGACAAAGATCTTTTGAGTCCAATCTGCCTTCGACATAGAGCCTGATAACTGCCGTCTATGTTTCATCTTGGCCTTTTCTGCTTTCTTCACAGCAGCATTCTGTTCTGGTCCGCTCTCCTCGGTCGATTGTCCTAAGTCGTCTAGTAAAGTATTGTTCCTGTTGTGGTTACCCATACGTATAATGGCATCTGCTGACAGAGTCGAAGCTGCCAAAATTGCGTGTTTTATTGCCTGGGGATAGGCTTGAAAAAGTGGTGGCGGATCCCAAGCTGCTGAAGTTCGCGGTGGAGCGCGAGGTGATGATTTCGCGGATTTCGGGCTGGGTTTACTCGGCGCCTTCTTCTGCTTGACGGATATAGACCTCAGAGTCATTCGCGATTGCTTAGTCTGCTGTGGCGCCGGCGTCGCTGGTGTCGCGGGTGTAGAAGCTGTCGCGGTACTACTAGTGACGGTGAGTGTGAGAGGTGGTGCGCTTCTTGAGCTTTCTGTTGCGGCCGAGAGAGGCATTGTTGATTCTTCCATCACTGGCGAGACAATATTCTTTTCAATCTTCGTCCGAGTAAACATCCCACGTAGTCCTCCCTTGGAAGCGCGCCTATCCAGCTTCTTCGTTGCCAATGGCACTCGATTTTCCTGCTCGTTGCCAATTGAAAGATCCATAGGAGGTGGCCGAACACGGCGATTGAAGTTGAAAGCTGACTGAGGTGGATTGAACCTGTGAGCTGGATCTGTATCTCGAAACGCGAGATTGGCATCCCCAGTGCTCTCCATTATATATGATTTCGTCTTTGCAATCTTATTTCCCCAACCGCAATGCAGAAATCTGCTTGTTTTTGTTTTGCTTTCGTATTCAATTCAAAGCACTCGAATGTTTGGCAAGGATATGTTGATCCACAAAGATGTTGGAAGGGGATTATCCTGGTTGCGAATCGATATTCTTGTTGCTGGCGGATTTGCACATTCATGAAGCGCACGTATGTCTCCTGGGTCACCCCATGAACTGTTGTAATACTGACAAACTGTGACGCTTGGTGGACACGAATTGGCGACAAGGTGAAATTGCCAGACCAAACATGTGGTCAAGGTAAAGGTGAAGACACGAATCCAGTCTGGCGTTTGTGGGGTAGGAAGTTTGAACCAGGAGGGGACACAGAGGATTGTGAGGGAGGGCGAAGTACGGACCGGCACAGGCACGGCTCCTCAGGAACCCTCGACAGCAGAATGTTTCAAAACGTATCGATTGGCGTTAGGGCGTAGGGAAGATGGCGCAGAGGAATTTGCGTTGGATGTGTAAGGTTCGATGTTTGGTGTGTGATGTGTGATGTACAGCACGGGTGAAATGGAAGTGAGATGAGGTGAGAGGAGAGGTAAGATCTGGATGCTGGGGAAGTCGGAATTCATAACATGACGCGAAGCATGGTGGATGGATGGGCAAAAGAGCAACGATGTTCTCGCACGGACAACAGAGTGGTAGAAGCAGCGGAGAGGCTGTTACTTCGAAGTAAGAATCCACCGGGGCTCCCTCGTCGCAAGTGTCCCAAAGGGGTAAGAGGGAGGGCGAAAGAGCTCTCTGTGATGCTGGTTGGTGGGAGCAGTTGAGGTTCATTTTCTCCCCCACCCGTACCCGGTTCGATGTCCCAGCTTCCAAGGTCTGGGCGGTGATATCGTGAAGGCGATGAGAAGTACGAAGTGCTGTACGTCGAAGTACCTACGTACTGTACTGTATGGTGGCATCTGGTAGGCTACCAGACGTAGATATTTCACGCGACCGCGTCGTCTTTTGGCGGGCGATGGCTGATGGTCATTCAATCCTTAGGTCTCCCCGAATCTGTACTCGTTAGGTTAGTTGTTGGAGCACTAGCTGGGGAGGGATGAGTGGTGACCGTTGACTGGTGGCAGAAGTACAAAGTACGAGCCAAAACCCTCCGAAGAAGGCGCTTGACCAGCTGCATAAGGCGACGGAATACGGCCACTCGGTGGCCTCCCTTGTTTGTAGAGCCTTGCGAAGGCGTCGCATCCGTTTCAATTCAATGAAACCCGAGCCGTGTGATCGTGAAGACTATTCTTCCAACTCAATGGGAATACAGCACCGTGTCACCGTATGCGAATCTGTTTTCTTCTCCTCTTCATCGTCGTCATCCTCCCATCTCTATTCCTGAGCATCATGCAAATGAATTGGCATGCATTCAGGCTAGAAGCTCTACCTATCGATTGCATGCAGAAGTGAGTTTCTTCTTGCAGTTATCATACTCCGTACCTAGGTAGTGCTCGCAGCATCCAACGACGGCGTCTGTTGCTTCGTACTACGCACTACCTAGGTACGTGCTCCGTCTGTACTGCGCACCCCGTAAAACTTTCGATAGCGGCGCTTCTCTTCTTTTGGCGCCTAAACCCTTGGTTCCCTGCCCCTCCATCTTACTTCCAAGCACTTGGTAGGTTGAGCAGTCCATGATCGATCAGCTGGTGGCCCCTCAATGGGGTCGATGCAGTTCATATTCATATTTCGTAGAAGTACGGAGTACGGACAGTACTTCGAAGTACCACCATCAACTCATGCAATACGATACGGTGCCGGTGCTCCGCTCCGTTGCTAAAGTTCAATTTTGGTAAGTTGCGTCTGTGTTGTGGTCTTGCTCCAATCTCTCTACGTAGTAAAGACATCTTCACATCATACTCATACACCTTCACTTACAACACTTCCAACCCCCCCAATATATTTTCCCTATCTTTGCGCTCAGATCGTCATTATCTGTCCAAGCTGCATGAGAATGGCATGCTGTCCTGTGTTACTGCATGGAACGGTGTACAGTACCTGAGTTAGCCCCCGGCTAGGGTACCATCAGGAACACCGCAAATCCCCAGCCTGCACGAGAGAAGCACGGCGCCACCACAGAGAGCTCGTCGGGAAGCGACCTCAATCCTGCGTCCTTCCCAGGAATACGGAGTACAGGAATTCGGAAATAGAAAGAAAAAGAATCCTACTAATTGCGACATCCGTCAAGAATTGGAGACTTCTCCTTGCCGCCCGCGGAAAGGAAGCAAGGCTATTAATTATAACAGAGACATTGATTGTGAACAAAGCAAAAGATCTGGTCTTGGGTCTCTCGATCTTGTCTCTCCTTTATCGAACAAGCATCGTCGATAAGACGCAGGGGTGCTATCAGCCCACACCACCGTGGGTCACACCATAGAAGTCCCTGCTTTCTGCGCCTCGAGCTGCCGCGCTGCAGGCCAGTCCGTGCCATGAGTTCTCGTTTCAACCTTCCGGTCCATGGTCGGGAAATGCAGAGAAGATCTTATGACAAGAAAACTGATGTGAGATGATGTACTTCTCTTTTGGATCATATCGAGCCTACAGGTCTAAGTGTAATCTGATTTTCGAATCGCCCATCTCGATATCTTTGAGTCAAACCACTTCGGACCGCGGTGGCAGATGTCTCTTCTGTCTCTTCCCGAGGTCGGGGACTTTCTTCTTTTTGGCAAGGGCAGGGTTGTCGGCACCAACAATGGTGTGATGACAACGTCTCTCTAATTAAAATTGCTATAAGATGAACTATAACATTTGATTTAGTAGATGACTTATAGGCAAGCATTTTAAAAGTATCAAAATGACCTATCTCGCTAGGAGAAATATTATTCCTGCCGGGACCCTATGCTCATCAGGAACCACTTTCAAAGCTCACAACCACACCCCTTCTTCAAGACCAGGAAGCAGCACAAATCTGGATACTCGGACTCATCACTCAGCGTTCGCATTTCACTGTTTCCCTCTCAGCTACCGTCATCAATCCGCATACTCAGTGTTCGTACAAGGGAGCTCGCCGGAATCATCGTCTTGCATCAATTCAATCCTTCCCGGTTCAGCAAGTGCCGCAAAGACCGTCGTTACCCATGCTGCGAGCTCCCATCTCGCACGCATGTTTGCACGTCTAAAGCAAGCCATGATATTGTGTCCCCAAGTCTCTTGCTTACCGTGCTAGTGGCACCTTCTCTTTTCCGCAGCAATTGCCTTCTGCGGCTTTCCTTGTAATGCCGCTCGTGAAAGTAACACCTAGTGGTGTGGAAACGGTGTTTCCGCCGAATCTTGTGTCATGGAGCAAACTTTGTGATGCTTGAGGTATGGCTCCGTCACAATAGTCTTTATCCAGAATTGGGAGTCAATTATTACCACGCTGCAGAGGGAAGATTGAAAAGTCCATGCTTGTGTGCTACTCCATACACATGTCGTCCATGATATCCATGACACCTAGCTGTAGTTAGGCCTGAGAAGATTGTAGTGCAATGGATTAGCAATCGCAAAATGCATTGTAATTCTCTTTGATCGATGCTGCAAAGCAGAGCGTCTCGAATTAGGTCGCTGGCGTTGAACCCGATGGTCGTACACATAGGCTATTGAAATCTTCAGAGACTAAGTGCATTGATTACTCGTTGGACTTGGTTGGCTACTCGTTAGCGAGTGGCAGAATCAAAGACTTGCATAGGATATTGCTCGGCTAATTCTCCTAGCGAGTAAACGATAGGGGTTTTCGTCGAACCTCATCCGAGTCGCCTCACTTAGAGAAAAGATTTTGACATCATCAGCGTGTGATGGTTGGAAGTTGTCTGCTATTTCGCCCGAGAAGTTATCTCCCAAGCAAGAGAGGAAATGTTATATATATCAGATCATTCTCCATCGCAAAGTTCTGATCATCATTACTTCAAAAGCATTTCTTGTAACACTAAAGAATCAGCTCAAACTGTTATAAATACTAGTGTCTACACTCTCACATTATAGCAGATACCAACTTCAACAAAATCAACATGTCAACACCTCCCATCCCCCGCACCATCCCCTCCCTCTTCCAACCATCCATCAACTCAACAACCCTCGTCCTAACCCGCCTCCCAACCCAACTCCCCCTCCCAAACACAACGGAACACCTAATAAAAGTCCATGCCATCTCCCCCTGCGCTGGCGAACTCCTCTGGGCCCGCGATTACTCCTCCCTAATGTCCCCCGACCGCATCTCCATCCCCGGCGCCGACTTCTCCGGAACCGTGATCCTCGCCCCCGAATCCTCTCCCTTCCAGCCCGGCGCCGAAGTCTACAGCCGCTCCCCAGGCCATCTAACTGGCAGCGCGCGCGAATACACTATCGCACTCACCTCGCATCTGGCGCTTAAACCGCGCAATCTGTCCTTCGTCGAGAGCGCCGCTGTGCCTGTGAGCGCTTTCACGGCTTATCAGGCGCTGTTTGAACATGGCGGTCTTGTGGCGCCTAGTAAAGACCCCGAGGCCCATCTCACGAACTCAAAGAAACGAATTATCATCACCGCTGCGTCGGGTGGAGTTGGGACGTGGGCTGTTCAACTCGCGAAGCTCGCGGGCGTGGGAGAGATCATCGCCGTTGTTGGCCCGTCGAATATTGATCTCGTTCGCGCTCTCGGAGCCACAGAAGTGATAGACTACCACAGTACCTCCCTCGCAGCTTGGTCTTCTACGCACGAAAAAGCAGACCTCATCCTCGACATGGTAGGTCATCAGACGCTCGCTGAATGCTGGGGTGCCGTGAAGCCCACGGGTACGTTGCTTTCCGTGAATGAACCGCCTGCGAATCGCAGACCGGAGCGCGTGGATGGGTTGGAGGACGTGAAGAATGAGTTCTTTGTTATGGAGACGAGGGGGGAATTGCTGAAGGAGATCACGGGATTGATCGAGGGGGGAGGTGTGAGGCCTGTGGTTGATAGTGTGTGGGGGTTTGGGGAGTTTGAGAAGGCTTTTGGGGTTGTGGAGGGGGGGCATAGTAGGGGGAAGGTTGTTATTAAGGTTGTTGAGGATTAGGAAGCGGCTTCATATAGATGATTCGTGAAAACGTTGAGAGAATTGCTCGTTGGATGTATATATCAGGGAACTCAGCCAGCTGTAATCAGCGAAAGACGGATATTCTCCTTCATATTAATAGATCTCATTCATTCTAACCATCATATCATCATCCCACTCTGCAACCCACATACTCTCAAACCCAACCATCACCCAGCGTGCTACTTACAATCAGCACATCCAGCCCTCCCCCAAAGCGCCCACTTCAATCTACCTCCCCCCACAATTCCAGCTCCCTCACGCCACAAGCACAAGCGCTCCCAGCTCCAACCACGCCCCTATTTTAAGCGAGATTCTTTCTGGGTGCGTGTCGATGAAAGGATCATTAACTGCGATATGCAACCAAACGGCTCGCTCGCGTAATCTCCCCCTGAGTATTTATTCCGTCCATCGTTCTTGCCTTGCTACAACACCTGCCGAGGGCGGAACCAAGGCCTTGTCTGCAATCTCTGCGCGAATCCAAGACGCAGAAATGTACAGCAGGTGCGATGTAGCGGATATGGTAGCCAATGCTGTGTTACCGCTCTCCGGGCGCAAGCATGTTGGCTTGGAGGTGAGCAGGAAGGCACGAGGAGAGTGTGATGTTGTGAATGGTGGGGATTGATTGGGAGAGGGAAGGGGATCTATGATGTGCGTGAGATATAAGTAGATGGTGGTTCATATAGGTATTTGAGGGAGGGGCTATGAAATGTAGCGCCGAACGTTGCTGCGCTCCTAAATACTTCTGCATTCGTATGTGAGAGCTGCGTCTCCTTTAGCGTATGAAGCAGGCACATCGGATTCATCATAGAAGCTGGTGCTTAGGCGGTGAGAGAAGCGGACTTAGTTCAGTGCGGATTCTCATAGGATGTGCGAAGATTTGGCATCTCAATGCAAAGCTGCAACGAGGAGACATCGGAGAAGTGCAAACGGCAAGAACTATAATTCATTTCTTATGATACACTTTTCCCCATCCTAGAAATATTTCAAGGGCTCAATGCACGCCAATGAGAGCAGCCATTTGTCTCCCCGCAATCATATTCCCAACACAGACTACTTTAGCGCAGCCAAACAATCTGAATTCGTATCATCTAAAGGGTATTTTCATCATCATCTAATCCTCGTCATCAAAAACCTCCTCGACTCTGGGCGCAAGACTTCGCTGAGTGGTCGAACCTGTCGAGATCTGAGGAGCGGCGCCTGAAGTTGTTGCTGAAGCTGGGGCGGGTTGACCGGTCATGGCTGCCATTGTAGCTCCTGCGTTTGCGGAGCCGGATATCTTGGACTTCTTCTTTTTCTTCTTCTCCTGCGATGTTGATTAGCACATTGACATGCATGATATGCGGGTAGGGAATGTATACCTCTTGCCAGCCCCAAAGGGGTCTGAAACTATCAAAGAATCCAACATCCTCGAAAAGGTTCGGGTATAGCCATAATCCAGGAGGTGTGACGAACATGGTGATTGTGAATAGAATAAGTCGGAAAATAGCCATTACGAAGAACATACCAATCAAGCCCAGCATCCCCATACTCAGATACCAGACTCCTAGGCGCATCTTCATAGGCCAGAGAGGAAAGAGGACAATTGCGAATATTATGGCCAGGGCTCCTGCCGCATATAGCTTTTGTTTGATTTGCGATCCTTCGTACAACCAGACGAAATGCAGCTCTTCCCGGCACTCCTGCTGTTGCTCGATCCTCACGGTCCATAACCCTTTGACGCGCTTGGTCTTGTGAGCTCCTGGGGCGTGATCGTGTCCTTCATGGGGATCGACTTTCGATACGCGGAGGGCCAGGAGGGATAAAGGAAGGAGTTTGAAGCAGTTCTCGAGAGAAGCTCTATCTGTGATTTCGGGCAGGAGAGGGTTCTTGCTGCGTGCTTTGGTGTATGCTGGTGACTGAAGAGCTCGGAGGGCGCGTTTGACTGTAGAATAATCAGTCTAATTGTGAGCAGACGGAGGGGCGACCAATCTCACCCTTGAACATGTCCTTGCGCTGCCCATTGAGGATACATGTCCTCATCTTCAGATCTTGGTTCATTAAGAACTTTGCGACAGCGATCGCGGCTGGATTAGGAGGACCAGGAGTAATAGCTTGTTGCTGCTGCTGCTGCTGCGGCTGTTGCGCCTGCTGCTGTCCACCTTGCGCGGCTTGTTGCTGAGCTGCCTGTTGTTGTGCCATTGCTTGTGCTTTCAACTTCTCCACGAACTCAGGTACTGTCATTCCGTGTTTCTGTGCGTCGATTGCTAATTGCCTTTGCATCGCAGCAATTTGTTCTGGAGTAGGTTGTTGGCCGGGCTGGAGGCCAAAAGGGTTCTGCCCTTGCGGTGGCTGCTGGCTCGCCATATTGTCGCGAAAGGTGTCCGAATCAGTACGATTCACAAGTGTTCTCTTTGTTGTGTTGCAAACACTCAAGAGTGAAAAGTCACAGAATGCTTTAGAAGGTAAAATGTTCGAGGAAACGTGTCCGACAATGACCGCTCAGCCCCTGGTAAATTTAGTACCAGGGTATCTCGTAAATATCCTTCTCTCAACGCCACAGTGGCGCTTGCCCAAAATGACATAGCTTCGGACGGCCTAAACCAAAATTACACTATACTGACAACTACCTTCATATATAACCGCATTGTCGGCATCTACATGTCTCAATTGAGCACTAAGCACAACGATGTTTGGATTGCTGTGATTTAGATATCATTTCGAGTCCTCTACGTACCTAGCGCTCGTTGTTGTGACATCCTAGTCCGCAGATCCGATGGCAGCTCGGACAGCCTAGGAACTCAATCCAATGACAGGAAAATGTCTGAGATTTATGCCCCAAGCCCTGAAGCTGAACTTGGTCAAACTTATGATACCGCTCTGCTTGTAAGCTACTAGTAAAAGTGGTCTATTGTGTTGTTACCCTCGCTAATATGGCTCAGTCTCAGAGAGATTTGGGGATCCAAGTCCCGATTAATTTCATAACTGAGCCCGGTGTCGCTTTGTCGGCAGCTTGCTTTCCATTTTCAAGATATGAGGATGATAACTCAGCTAGCTGTGTGTCGAATTTGCTATCAAGTAATTTTCGTCGTTTTACAATAGACTTGTTTTGGGACCAAGGGAGGGATCTCTGGTCCTTTTGTCCAGTAGCAATACCAGGCTCGATCTCGTCTGTTGACCCTGGTTTGTCAGGTACCCAGGCTACTCAGACCACTCCAACATCTAGTCCTACTGGGTCAACGAGTAGTACACAAAGCACTCAGACAACGTCCTCATCGCGTTCTACTATAGCTTCATCGTCTGGGACAGATACAACCACAGCACAGAATGCCGCTCTGAAAGCAAGACAGAATGATGGTAGTCTGCCTTTGTCAACACTCTCTACCAGTTCTTCATTTACGGGAATACAATCGTCACCCTCTGGGACGATTCCTCCTCTAGAAACAGGTACATTATCTAGCTCTCTCGGGCAATTAACCCCAAGTGTTGCGCCTTACATAGGCAGCCCAAATACACCGTTGATCACTCTTGGTCCGTATACTTGTACGTCGACAATTAGTCTCTCAACCCTTACCAGTCAGCTGGTCGACTACTTCGACAAGACTGATGACACTATCTCGGCTCATCTAATATATCTTTACATAAACATACATGCCGCCGCTTCTGCCACGAGTCCACTCTCCAGCGCTCCGATGCCAACAAATCTTCCTCATGGCGATACTTTGTTAGGAAGTCTTTTCAACGGCAATTTCTCGGAGCAGCTGTACACTCCTTCCGATCTTGCTTCGGATCGAGCAGATGTAAATGGGTCCTGGTACACCGTCTCCGAAGAGTATCGGCCCGTTGTTGGGTACTACAACCTAACTCTCAATGAATACGATCAGGCATCTACGGAAGATGGCTGGCCATCAGCGAGTTATATTGAATTCTCACAAAGCAAGAGACTACTTCTAAGTTACGGAACTGTCGACCTGCAGATGTCAGGCTACAATTTCAGCGCCGACGCCGAAACCATATTTCCTCCTGGATACTTACAACAATCAAAAGATCTTACTGCTTCGTCTAAGGGAGTATTGACATCAGGTTGTTTGGTTCAAAGCAACACAGATAATGTCCAAGTATCAAACGTAAATGCCTCATGGGCGACCAACACCAACGTGTCAGGATTTACATACCCAACTTCACCATCATCGGACCTCACACCACTTCTCAATCTGACAACCAACACCACAAACTGCGGCATCTCAACAATGCTTAATTATACTCTCCTAAATGTCACAGCTCGACAGGACATTAGCCCCTACCAGAATTATTCTTACGCTACAATATGGTCGTGGGCGCCAGGAGAACCAAAAAATTACACCGAGGCTAATAACCGCTGTGCTCTCACGGACTCTAATACCAATGGTCGTTGGTATGTCGCTGATTGCTCTCAAAGACATTACGCAGCGTGCCGGAATCTGGGACAGCCTTACAATTGGACGACAACAACGTATACCGTCCCGTACTACGGTGCCGACGGGGCATGTCCTTCGAGTTACGAGTTCGCAGCTCCCCGTACGGCACTAGAAAATAGCTATCTCACCCAAGCGATCAGGGCGAGTAATAGAGACGGCGAGACTTGGGTTGATTTTAACGCTTTGGATGTACCTACTTGCTGGGTCATGGGTGGGCCTGATGCCGATTGTCCCTATAAAAGCTCACTTCTGGATGAAGACTATATTCGGAAGCGGACTATCTTGGTAAGTACACCCCGGGGGCCAAGTCGCCACATTTGGGTCTGAGATTATGATTCTAACAAAGCTTCTAGGTGCCCACAATCGCTGCAGTCATCACGCTGGTGGTCACAGCATTGACCGTGTTCGTCAAGGCAGCAGGAAACAAGAAGAGCAGGAAACGATCTCGGAAGCGAGCTCACAACGGCTTTGTTTACGAAGGAGTTCCTTCTTGATGATGCGTCTTTTCTTTTGTATATCATAGTCAAGAGCGATGGCATTTGGATTTTTAACATGACATCTGGTATTCGTTGGAAAATGGAAACACGAAAGTATTTTATCTTAGTAATAGTTTGTATAATTAGCATGAGGCTTGGATGACACAGCTAAAGTAACCCCGGCAATACGAAACATGACCTATTTTCAGAGAAATCACGTTGTAGCGCGTCAATAAGGACCATGTGCTGCTTCTCCACATAGCGTCCCAAGTGTTGTTGTGAAAGTGTCGTTGCATGTTACGACTGTCCCTCACTGGTGGGCTTTTCGGAATAAAATAGATAATTGACTATGCTCATCACACACCCGTAGAGTATCATTCGCAGAACGAAATTTACCAATTCCACAGTCTGTAGGGAAGCGGTATTATCAACGACCATATCCGATTTCGTATTTGAACACTTACAACTTTACGCCTTGTATATACCGAAGCTGTCTCCGTCTACGGATCTTGCCAAGATAAATAATCGAATCTATGAAAGCCTTGTAACGCAACCTCTCGGAAGTGCATGGCCCCAATACTAGTAGCTTCAAGGATATGAAGCGGGCGTGGATGAAGTGGTCGGAATTGACAGCTGTGTAGTGGATCCTTCTCCGGGATGTTTGACATAAGACGGTCATGACTTGGGGTACGGATTGAGACATGTATATGCACTGAGCACTCGATCTTACAGATGTCGAGTTCCAATCAAAAGGTTGCTCATATGAGAGACATTTTATAGAGGATAGTAGTTGATAGGTTTCCCAGCCGAAATAGCCCAAATTACTCCTTGTACACAACGATGTATCGCTCAGTCATGCGCTGGCCTGATCCTCCTATCCCGCCAGAATGTACCTTAGCCTGTATCTCTTCCATTAACAACCATACACCCAAAAGGCAAACCCCAAGAACGCCAGTGTAATACAGTTTTCATAGTCTAGTGCTGTACCGGATTTCCAACATCGTTTTCACTCACTTCGCTTCCTACTTCGGTCCAGCTCCCAGGGGTGCTGATCCCATTACCGTCAATGCTCTGCATATCTGCCTCGCTAGTAGCTCCACTTCTTGGTGCCCAGATCTCTTCACCGGATCCAGCAAGAGACATAGAATCCGTAGGCGTTAGCTCGCCATCACTTGGGACAGAGAGAGCTGGATCGCTGAAGGTAGGAGAATCAGGGATGACCTCAAGCTGTGGTTGGGGTGACACCGCTCGAGGAGTTGTGGGAAGAGGAGAGTAGAAACTGTTGTTGGCGTTATCGGCCCAGGCATGAATAGACGCATAAGCCGAATCATCGCGTGTTGACATATTGGTGAAGTTAAAGCTTTCCTCGATCATTTCTGGGGAAGGAATTGATAAAGGTGGGTCTGGGGTAGGCTCGGAATAGTCGATGAGTTGTTCAGCGATCGTTGCAGTCGTTTCGCGGGAAGGCAGCGGTTCTTCATTGGCGCTGTATATATCGGAAAATGTCTCGTATTGGACTTCAGGTGCCATGAGACTTGCATCAATAGCTCTCTGTTCTTCGAAATCGATGTGGTGTTCATCACTGAAAGGATCGGCTCTACGGTAGATGAGGGTGCGATCAAGTCCATGAACACTACCGCGATTTCGAAGACCTTCCACACTCTCCTGATGTACATCTGTACCAGTGTTGTAAACGAATGTTCCCTTTTCGGCGGTATGGTCTTCTTGCAGGAAGTCTTCGAAGCTGGATCCACGACTTCTGTTGATAGGTCGATCTCCTTCAAGTTTCCGCTCCTTTTCCATCTTTTCTAGATGTACAGCGTTCCAGTACATCAACTCTTCTCGTTGTCGTCTTCGGGATTCCTCGTCCGCATCTACACCTGGCTCGACACTTCCTCCGCTCTGCATGAAACCTTCTGCATCTTCGGGACGATTGAATCGCGGCTGTCGGGCTGGGGGATTGATTTCGTCACCGAGAGAATGCAACGCGAGTGCTACACGACGGCGAACATCTTCCGCAAATTGTCGCGCTTGAGGAGACTCGTAAACCGCAATTGCGGCCTGTAACAATCAGCACGGCCGTCAGTCGACGTAGGGTATCAAGGACTTACAGCTACAGCGACGGAGACGACGATGATCGCTCCTGCAACAGGGTGGTTAGGCATTTCTTCGTCGCAGCTCGCTCAAGATCAATATAAAATTGCGGATATCAAGAAAAAGGTAAGAAGAATCAGAAATAGGATGCGAAAGTGAAGAGTTTGAAGAGTAAAGATTGAGTGAATGCGAAGCAGTTGATGCCTCGAGGAGGATCATTTTGCGTCGTCAACCAACGCCACTCTGTCTTGCAAGGGTCTGGTGATCCTCAAAAGCGCCCAATCAAATTGCCTGATCTACAAAAGGTGCACTCTGAAGCTATGAACTTACCTTTTGCGACAACGGCAGGCATTTTGGCGTTGCCTACAAGTAATTTGGAGGAGTCGAGGAGAGAATAGAGGCAGAGAGTGAGAGATGAGGTCGAGAATGAGAAGGTTACGACGACAATGACTGCCCAAGGAGGCGCCGGATAATGTGAGGGACCTGCCTCAAGCGGGGTGGAGCGGTGTGGCGTCGAGCGATAAGGTTATCGTGGGGAAATCCGTACAATGGCTTTGTATCAGATATCGATGATTTTCCAGTGATTGCTCAGAGACGTTTGTTTTTCGTTCTTTTGGAATTCTCTTCTCGACAGCTTTGAAGTAGCATCATATACGAAACATCTCCATGCCTGTTACTAGGAAGCTCTCGCAATGAGCGCTGGGTAGTGTCAGTATCCAAAACTTTGTGATACTACATAGAGCAAGGTTGTTGTAGAAGATCAGAGGGTAACGGCTCTCATCATTTCAACAAGTTCTCGACACATCACCACCAGCTTCAGCTCAATATTCGTAAAGCTACCGTGCCCGACCAAGCACTAATGAACTTTTCTACAAGACGATGGGATTGAAGACATACCCCCTTTGATCACAGTGTGTTTGGTGTTAAGCACAGAGCAGCGTTACTAAGACAAGACAAGGAGGTACAGAAACATATGACAGTCGCTATGCGAGACACCACATGGAATGACATTATAATTAGAAATAAGCTAGCCGGTTTGCCTCATGAGACGAAATTCTCACGAGAAGGTGTATGCCCACAGTCATGTAAGGGGTCGTTCATTAATTCGCCATACTCAGTACGCCTTTGATCTCTCACGACTGTAGACATATTGCTCGCGCACTGTATTCTCTGAGATGTTATGAGACATCACCTATTGTCGTCTCTTTCTACTCCTTCTAGACATTAGAGCTTGTTTCGGCTATACAGTTCTGTATTGGATAGTGCTTTACACCACAGTTTCGGTAGGGGTGCTTGGTGGGTGAATGAAAGGACTTTTGCGAGCGTTTTTGTTCCACGGATTCTGACGATTTCTAGGCAGACATATTTGTACTTTGAGATTGCTTGACAGAATTGGTATGACTGAAAATAACAGTAGTGCCGAAACAGGGTTTATATCAACAATTGTTAGCTGTGCCTGAATGCGCCAGAACTATATAAAATACGAACAGAGACAACTTGTAAAGAGGATGGGTAGTAGATCTCGCATATACTCCTTTACTCCGCGCTCGAGTTGTCGCTAATACCCAAGTCCCGAACATGATTCGCTTTTGCCAAATATGAGCGAGATGAACGCGCAAATTGCTCTCAATTCTCCCATCCCAACTTGTACTTTGAGTGGTGACGTCCTCAGGAAAGAAAGCGTTTCATGCTACTTAACTTTCACTCTTTGGGGTACCTGCGTCTTCTCTTTCCACAAGGACACATTCATCCTCTTCTGTCCTTTTGCCATCCTTAGAAAGCAGTTCCCCGTAGTCTCCCCACAGTTGCTCCACAGGCCGACCTACCAATTCTGTCCAGAATCTCTTCTCTTCATACCTCTCGATTCTCAATTTCTCATTCAATCTCCGTATGAGGCCCGTGCCAAATCGTGTTTCTAAGTACTCCAGAAAGTACCCCGTGTGTTGATATCCAGCGTCCCACTTACCGGTCTATATTATTGGAGAGTTAGCTTCTGCTATCACGAAACTTCCAGGCGTTTAGTAAACTCTGGGAAATCATTTTGAAGATTTTTCCCCAGGTTCGAGACAAGTGAACAGATATCGCTGAAGTAGGGGCAAAAGAGCGCTCGATGGTCAGTACAACGTATGAGAGTGTCTATCCTTACTGCTTCCTTTTTCCAATGTGGCGGGGAGAGGTTAGAATTTAATCTAACCCAGTCCGCAATACCTTCTATCAATCCGCCTGGACAGGTGCCGAAAGCATTGTATTGGTAGCAGTGAACCATTTCATGAGTTAAAACGCCCATTATCTCGTTCGTCTTCCGCGCGGTGGGGATGCTTTGTATATAGTCGACAGAGAAATGTATCTCCTTATGATCGGAATCGAGTTCACTGCCTGTTGTGTACGCAACCCCCGCCATGGGACGCAGAACAAGCGTGACGGATCTTGTAGGGGGAACGGTTGTCGTAGTTGACTGTGGAGACTCGTATAGCAGAGACAGGACATTCTGAACAGCTTTCTGAAGCGCTTTGTTCGCTGTAACGGCGGTGAGAAAGTCGGACGAGCCTTCGTGGTTCAGGTCTCGGGCTTCAAGCCTTAACTTAGGCACCGGAAATTGATGGGATATTCTGGTAGGTTGTACAGGTTTCGGGTCTGACTTCATATGTGACAAAGGAGCCTGTGTAGGAGCCGGAGCAGCATGGCGCGAGGTTTGGGGTGGCATAGAGACCAGAGGGGGTAATGAACTGGATGTTGCGTATTCAACCATGGTGTAACGAACGAAGAATATTCATGGAAAGGAAGGGCGAGACCAAGTAATTATGATTCTCTAACAGAAACGCAATTCCGACACGGCTGTACGGAAGTTAAAGAGTCTGGTGCCTCGGACAGACGTTGTTTGCCCTGGCATTTCTACGAAGTACGAGAGGCTTCCAGGTTGAGCTTCAATGCGGTTGGAGGCCCCTGTTCAAAAGCACAGACAGGGATCACTCTTTGGGACGATGCCTTCTTTAGCGCATCGCGCTGCCCATAACGACCATTCTCCCTGATTTGTTTTGATCGCGACAACATAGTGCAGAAACCTGACATTTTCGTCGCAGTCTATTTGTACGTATTAAACAAATTTCTCTATCGACGTGCTCTTCAGGATTTCATTTAGCAGATTATTGTGCATCAAATTCACCAGAGAAATAACCTACTGACAGCGCATCCGCAGAGACATCGCAGGATCGCTCTTCAGGCTACGAAATGGCCGAAAAGATAACGGAAGAGCAGGTCGCAAACCTCCAAGATTTATTACGAACCGATGCCTCAATCGATTCCAAGGTCCAGCACATCAACAATGCCAAATCTGGTATCAAGCAAAATAATGTACCTGAAGCGTGCATCATACCCCTCTTTGAAGCTGTCCGTAGCTCAATGACATCGCAACATACTGCGATTGTCCATGCCGGATTCTCCACACTCAACCACCTTCTGGCACGACTCTCTCGGCAAGAACCCAAATATGTAGTCAAGGAGGCCGGTCGTACACTACCGTTGGTGATAGAGAAAATGGGCGACCAAAAGGAGAAATATAGAACCCTTGCAGCGACATGCCTCACGACGTTCTGGAAAGCTGCGCCTTTGGATGTAGAGAGAATAGTCAAAAACGCAGGCCTGATAGGCAAGAACCCAAGGATGAAGGAATCGTCCATGCATTGGGTGGTGCAGGTGCGTTCCCACTTACTACTGGCTGATTCACTAGGAGCAAATCTAATATTATTGTGAAGATGCACCAGGAAAGTAACATGCCATTCAAGAGTTTTGTCACTAGTCTGATGGATCTGCTCGAAGATGCCGATGGTATGGTAAGAGATACTGCGAGAACCTCGGTGATTACACTTTTCCAGTAAGCCTACGACGCTCGTTCCCACGGCACTAGATACTCACATGTTTTTATAGGAACGCGCCGAATGCAGCAAAATCCGACCTGAAGAGGCAATTGAAGAATTTCAATGTCCGTCCTGCCATTGTGTCTGCAATAACCGCCCACTTAGGTCCAAACGGTCCTCCGGAACCAGTGGAAGCAGAGTTAGACATTCCTTCTCGTCCACAATTCGCGAACAGCGTTTCTTCGATGTCCAGCATTCGGCCGTCCACGCCTGTCGTCGAAGTCAAAGTTGAGCGGGTCGATCCTGCATATGTGAATACCCAACGAGAATTGGATGATACTTTCAAGGAAATGCACCCTTTTTTTGAGGGGAAAGAATCTGAAGCCAATTGGCTAAAGCGGGAGCAGAGCTGTACAAAGCTACGCCGACTCAATGCCGGAAATGCCCCCGGCGATTTTCACGACGCCTTTCTCGTGGGTATTAAGAGCCTCTTGGACGGAATACTGAAGGCTGTTAATTCTCTCCGAACGAGTCTCTCAAAGGAAGGTTGTAGCGTGGTACAAGAAATTGCCAGAGAAGCTGGGCCAGGACTGGATCCTATGGTCGAGATTCTCCTTCAAAACTTGATAAAACTCTGTGGTGGCACGAAGAAGATCAGTTCCCAGAACGGTAACGTGACTGTTGATATTATCATCAGCAAGGTTTCCTACAACGTTCGGATTATGCAACATATATGGCTAGCTTGTCAGGACAAGAATGTTCAACCACGAACGTATGCTACGGGGTGGCTCAAGACTCTATTGAAAAAGGAGTCTCATCACAAAAGCCATCTTGAACACAGTGGTGGGTTGGATCTGATCGAGAAGTGTATCAAGAAGGGTCTTGCGGACGCAAATCCTGGTGTGAGAGAAAACATGAGGTCGACCTACTGGGCATTTGCGCAGATATGGCCCTCAAAAGCTGAAGCGTAAGGGTCTATCCTTGGATGCAATTAAAACTCAGCTAACAAGGTGTAGAATCATGACAAATCTGGATGGGACCCAGCAGAGACTATTAGAAAACGCGCCCGATAACCCTAATTCTCCTAAGAAGCCAGAGACGGTGAGTGCTCGACCAGGACTCGGTTTCTCGAAAAGTACTACAGGTCCACCAAAGCCCTCGTTACGCGAGACGATGCTGGCTCAGAAGAAAGCTGCAATGGCCAACAAGAATTTACCAGCACGACCAGGCTCTGCCATGGCTGGCTTCTCTCCTATGCGAAATGTGTCAACTTCCTCGTCAGCTTCAACAACATCTGATGCCCCAGCAAGATCAAGACCTGACTCCAACGCTGTATCTCATGGCGGTCTATCTGTTGCGCCTGTACGTCCAACGAGATTTCGCCCTGCTCCCCGGCCTGAGCTTACCGCGCGGCCTGCGACTGCTGGCCCTTATTCGGTGCGAAGACCTGGCCACGCCCCAAGCAGTAGTGACAGTAATGAAAGTCCAACAAACCTTAGAGCGGCAAAAGCTAGAACACCAAGTGCCAGTAGCACAACCCCGAAACGAATTCCTGCCAGACCGAACACAAGTCATTCTAATCACACATCACAGTCCAGCCATACTAGTCCTGCAAAGAGTGTGTCTAGCAGAGTCGCTCCATCACCCCGATCGAGCCCTGCAAAACCTAAGCCGAAGCTTGTATCGAGCAAGACAATAGGATCCAGTCCTTCCAGAGATGACGAAAATTTTACCCTGGTAGTTCCCACAATCACGGGCCTTCAGGAAACAATGACGGCGAAAGTCCCTCAGAGAATCGACTCTTCCGATGAGGAGGTATCTGTCACACCTGCAAAGCCTCTGCAGGTCTATGAAGATCCCTTTTCCAGCACCGACGACCACACAACGCCAAGACCACTCATTACAGCGCCTGTATTGGAAGAGGTTCCGATCAATGATGATGCCTCCAATATAATGAGAAACGGATTGAGTGGGATCGAAATGGCAAAACCCCCAACAATGACCCCAGAGCGCTCTAAGCAGACCTCTAGGTTGCTCGACAGTGGTATTTCCAAGATTAAGACTAAGTCGCTGGACGTGCATGGGTTCCGAAAATTGCAAGGCATGATCAGGGACAACAAGGCTACATGGTCAGAAGATAAATTCGATGTCCTTCTCCTCGGCCTTTTCGACTATTTGGAATCGTCCTTATCAAACTTGGCTCCAGAGAAAGCCCTAGATGTGAAAGCACAGATCCTAGCTACAATAAAGCTGATGTACAAAAAGGAGCGAGAGGCTTTCCGTCCTCACGTGGCGAGGGGACTTGAGTCGATCCTCTCGACGCGAAGTTCGTACGACTCGCGAACTCACATTGTCAGTGGCCTTGAGCTGCTTGCAGACGAACTTGTCACTTTAGCTGAGTCGAAGGCGACAACCGAAGCGATTACGACGAGATTGCAGAATGAGAAGATGACCACTGAAGGTTGTAGAACGCTTAGCATGGGCTTGCATGTACTGAAAGAATTACTGGAAGTGAAAAAGGACTTCATCCCAAGCGATGAAGACGTTGAAGAGGTGTGTAAGCTTACAGCGAGGTGTATAGATAGCACCGAAAGTGGAGTACGCCATGACGCCGTTCAGCTCTGCGTCAGTGTTCACGCTCGCGTTGGAGAGGCCAAATTTTGGGGACCCATGGGCAACGTCAAGGATGACTCCAAGAGTCTGATTACTTATTACATTGTCAAGAGGCAAAGGGAGTTGGCAGCTGTCACTTGAAGGGTGGTGGCCAAAGGGCGAAAAGCATAGGCGTTGGGTTGAGCGCTGACTTTGGGTATTATGGAATTTGCTTTCTTAGTTCGATGTAAGAATACGATATTTAATTGTTCGGAGAATAGCGATTGGCGTTGGGAAAGATGGGTTACCTTTGGAGTTTGGGTTTCTCAGGTGTTTAGGAAAGGGGATTCCCATCGCTGTTCGAAATCCTCCTTTCCATAGCTAAAGAACGATTCGCCTAATCTACCTATCGTCTGTCTCATTCAGATATATTGTTCTTTTACATTCTGGAAGTCCCATAAAAGGTGTCGTAGGGCAGTGCATGTTTCAATTCGAGCAGTCCTTGCCCATGAACCTCTCGCATTCATCGTTCTTCCGATCGGCCGCGGAATAATAATTTGTTCAGACGATAGCGGCTAAACCCTGGGACTGTCAAGTAAGGATAGGGACTCGAGTACAGCCCATAGTCGTAATTCCTAAGAAAAGTGTAAATACCCTGCGGCTATCAAATAACCCCTCGTATTTATCAAACCACCTAGTCTTACTGGCTAGGGCCCTGGAGTTCCCTACCAAATAAGCTATAAAGTCCGTAACATACACTTACACGAGCCCCGATTATATCTCGGAGACAGGTGGGTTTTCTTAGGACTTACGACTATGGGCTATACAGTATGTATTTCATGCTTAGATGTCCTGTTCCTGCGTTGGTGAGATGTCATGTTTGCTGGTCCCATCCCCTGAACCTGACCGAACCCATAGATGCGGTACGGACCTGAGTTTGTGTATCGATGCGGTGAGAAGACAGACGAGTCTGTGCTAACGAGTAAGTTACTGTAAACATTGTGCCTTGCCTGCCGCCATGTGGGAGCCGCGATCAGCGACATGGGAAAGGGAAATGTGTCAATGGAAGCAATTAACGACTTGAGTACCTTGTCACAGGGGTGTTCAACGACTTCGTTACCTTGTATTCTCAAGCAGGGGGTCTAATTGGCTTCTCACCCTGAAGTCGATCCGGAACTAAAGATATGCCTTGAAAGTAAATGCTGCTCTAACAATTATTACCTCGTCGTCACTCTCTTCGACCTCGCTGTCGCTCTCTTACCTCGCTATCGCTCTCTTTAACCTCGCTGTCGCTCCCTTCGACCTTACTATCGCTCTCTTTAACCTCGCTGTTGCTCCCTTTGACCTTGCTATCGCTCTAGTTTTATTAACCTTAGTAAGATAAGACACTCTTACTATATAGACTCTCGTTCTCACGATACTATCGTAAACGTAGACTTCTTATACCCTAAGGTACTCTATAATTAGTATAGTAAAAGCCTTTATCTTTACTTTCTATACAGTACGGTACCTACCTGGCCCCTTACACTCCGAAGTACCATTTATTCGTCGAGAAAAAGCAGCGTGTGCGGGTCTACAAGGCACTGAAGTC
Organism: Chaetoscypha palmicola; assembly: GCA_003988945.1. NCBI lineage: Eukaryota > Fungi > Ascomycota > Leotiomycetes > Helotiales > Helotiaceae > Chaetoscypha > Chaetoscypha palmicola. The sequence goes on along the minus strand of QYAH01000030.1, from coordinate 57,974 downwards.
GTGAACACCCCTGCGACAAGGTACTCAAGTCGTTAACTCCAATGGAAGTCTTTTGCGCTTGGGTCCCGATTGGGAGATATTGGCTGCACAGATGTTAATTGTTATGAGGATATCACTAGTTAGACGGGAGTCCATCCGTTAATTGAATTGATAGCGTGAGTGGAGGGAGCCGATGCTGAGCCGGCTCCAGCTTTTGCGGGAGCGAAGCGTCAGGATCGTCGGCGTTCCGGGGCTAGCTGGTGTCCGTGGGAGACGTGGGATCGTAGAAGTATTATTTGATCTCAAACTATTGTCGGACCGAATTGAGTTATCCTAAAAATTCCTCGTGGAATTTTGATAGCAAATGGCGGCGATAGGGTTTGGGAGGAATGGTTGAGGAATGGGTTGCGCAGGATGTTCGAAACTCGAGATATGGTTTGCCCCTGAGCTGAGCGAGTATCCCGCGCGTCGCGCATGCTGTGCAGCTCCGTGATGTCTCGTTACGAAGTAAGAGATGAAATACATGTATATCATCTCCTTTTTCAGAATGGTATGCGGGGGTACAGTACTACTCGTAGATATGTTTTGCTACTGTAGACGCCCAGACGCCCCGCGAGTCATTTGGCAGCAGACTACGGTGGCACATGTAGTAGAAGTACGGAGTACTTCGATTCTTGGTTGTACTGTACTTAGATCCAGGTACCAAGGTACTCCCGTATTTCTAGAGAGACGCTTGTTCGTGAAAAGAAGAAACTCGGGTACCTGAAGATTGAGCTGGACGGGTGCGACTCTCCCCTATTCCTTGCACCTGGTTAATGGTACAGGACAAAAGTACAGTACCGACATGTCCACGGATTGCTCTCAACTGTGAGCCGGTCAGGCCGATCAGAAGGATTGCCGTGGCATTGCGTCCTCTCCCCACACTTTGTGACTGCTGGCAGGTCGGCGTCGACATGCCAAACGTTAAATCATGCTCTTGTGTTCCCCTGAACATGTCGCTTAAACCGGTCTAGCAAATGCGGCCACGAATCTGGAGCGTGCTGCAGGGCATATTCGCATAAGTTTCAAGTTGGAGGCTGGCATATACCCATACTTCGCACTTCGTCTTGATAATAGGCGCCAGTTATCCGGCGGGAAGAGAAAGTTTTAGGGGTACGATTTCGAGAGACTAAGCTATATTGACGGACCCAGCAAAGAGGGGGCAATGTCGTTACTCGTTACTCTTCTGAGAATACAGGACATATCCTCATTTCCTCTGCATACAACCATTGCAGTAGTATGGCAGGAGTAGTATGGCAGGAAACCATCAACTCCGAAGGCCTCGCGCGGGATAGCCGATGATGTCTTGCGACATCAACCAGACTTCCACGTGTCTGCTGGGTGTAGGAGAGACATAAATTTCGTGATACGATACTGTACGTAGTACTCCAGAGAAAGACATGTCAGAACTCGAGGTGCAGCCAGACACAGGCGTGCGTGTGTGCCGTACTGATCGAAACGTCGTGAAGTCCAAGGATCCATCAGAGCCCTCACGACGAGGGCCTAGATTTCGATCCTTGAGAGTGTGGGTGGGAAGCTGAAGATCGTAAGAACTTAAAGAAACGAGAGTAGAAGTAGCACCTCATACCTATGAGTCTTGAGTTACATCGACGTCTTGGGGTCTGAAGTACAATCAAATAGAAGTACGTGCATAGCTAGACAAGCACAGTACACCTGGTATGTTAATAACCAGGATAGAGTGTTTAATTGCATCCCTCTGCTTTCATAATGATTGTCAAGCCACTGTGCTTTGCTTGGCTTACCCGCATCTAGCTGAAACACCTCTGCTGGACGAACAGCTAGAGTCGCAAGCATTTCGTTGCCGTGACCCTGACATCCATGGAATACTCCGTGTGGATGTCACTTCCTACTGTACAGAGTACGGAGACTGCCCAGGTGAATTATCGTGCTCACAACTCACGACACCGTCTGGTGAGCGCACTGCTGGCCGAGTCCTCATACAGTACTTCGAAGTAGGTGATGTGGTTGAGGTGGTGTTCGTAATGTCGTTACCGATCTCCGTCCCTCGTTTCGTATCAAAGGGAGCGGAGAACTAAGTCTGTCTGTCTGTATGTAAAGAGTTGACAATGAATGAAAGCAAAAGCGGCGCAGTCGTGAAGACATTGGATGGCATCGAAAAAAGGCTCATGCCATAGCAACAATTTACCGTTTCGAGGACTTCTGTCAATACCAGACCTCTTCTCGTAGACAGAACAAATCGTGTTGTGTTGAGTTGAGTTATTTTGGTGAGCAAACTCCCACCGACAACCGTACTACTACTGTACTCCGTACTGTACACAATCCACACTCATAGCCAGACGCTACTAGCCCTTCCTTGGGGCCCTGCAACACGCGGACGAGTCCACTTTCGGCCTGGTCGAACTGGAATGCGGCCCATAGGGACTTGACGACCACATCAGCCTCTTTCACGCACGACGACTGCGAGCTCGCCCATCACCATCTTCATCGCCATCATACAACGCGCCCTTGCCCTCACCGTCCCGAGTACATTCACGATATATAATTAGCTTTCATCTCTCGAGGTCATCCCCCACCCGCGCTCAACAAACTCTCGCCCAGCACCTCCACACGATTTGAGATCGTCGAGGAACTCTCCGGCACACCAACAACCCTGCAGCTGGCTTAGGGACATTTCTTCGATCGACCGTGCGTTTCGTCTTCAACTCCAGACGACGACGAGAGATCGCCATCTCACAATCCATGATCTGATTCGGACGACGAGCCGAACAATTCGAGGTGGACGAGAGAACGTCGATTAGGAGATCAAGGTCGTTTTGAACGACTGGGTTACCCACCATGGAATCGCCGGCCGATTATTTGGATTCTCCTATGGATGGCGAAGATGTGGCATATCCGTGTAAAGGATGCGGAGACGTACGTGGCACTGTTGGCCAGACAGTGTCTGAAATGTTTACTGACCAAAGTGCTAGATTCTGGAAGAAGGGAAGGCTTTTGAGCTTGGTAAGTCAATATCGTCTAGCTGGCTGAACAGATTCACCACTTCTCACCTCCAGCCCATCTTACCTTTTTCCCCATTGAGAACGAAAGGACAACGAGACTAACTCAACATAGCTGGTAATAGATGGCATCTGAATTGCTTTCGATGCAATACCTGCGGAACCCTCCTCGACTCGGATGCGAACCTACTTCTTCTGGGCGACGGCTCCTTGATATGTAACAATTGTACCTACAGCTGCAGCGCATGTGGAAATAAGATTGAGGATCTCGCTATATTGACGGGCGACCAAGCTTTCTGCGCGACGTGTTTTCGGTGTCGGAACTGCAAGCGCAAGATCGAGAATCTACGATACGCACGAACATCACAGGGCATATTTTGTATGAGCTGTCACGAGTCGCTCATGGCACGACGGAGGAAAAAGTCTAGGGCGGCAGCTAATGCGAAGTTGAAAAAAGAAGACCAGTCTCCAATGCTGGTTGACAAATCACTACCTGCGCTGCCGCCCAACGCCATCTTGCAAAGTGCATTCTCACCGGGTCAAGAATCCCCTGAATCTGTTGATAACGATACCCCCACCGAATTGTCTCCTCGACCGCGGCAAACATATCAAGGAGATTCTTCATCGAGAAGTAGTTCGCGCCGACCTCGCGATGAATCCACCGAAAGAACCTCGACCGATGGACCAACAAAGGACGGACTAATATTACCAACAACCACCTATCGGAAAAACCGCCATTCTGCCATATCCCAAGCATCAGATATTAACGGCGGCGATGGAGATAGTTTCTTCATTCCTTTAGCTCTAGATCCCAGCCCTGCACCAACTGCAACCCCGCGATCGACCTCCGAGACATTGGTCGATCAAGCCAGGCGAACCAAAGACCCAAGGATCGATAAAGATTATTTCAACACTCCAAAGGGCGTTCGTCCCCAGATGGATAGTCGGAGACAATCCGACAATAATTCAGCAGCGTCGACGCCACACATTGCCTTCCAGGAGAAAGGCAGACAACCGTCGGTAGACGAGACTGCCATCAAGGATAACATCCGCAAGGCTGCTGCTGGTGGGAAAATTTCTTCTGCAAAGGGATCGCCCCTCATTGGAAGTGATGAAGTGCGTACCCAACATGCCAGCTCACCCAAAATTGGATCTTCCAGGAGTCACTCTTCGAGCGAGAAATTTCGACTGGGTGAGGCACCCAAAGGAAAGAAGTCTGGTGCATCAAGGGTTGATTCTCAATCGGAACTCGAAAACGCTTCGAGAAGCGCATCTATCGGTGGACCCCCTTCCATGCCCCCTCGAAAGGAATCGGCCACTAGTGTATCCAAGACCGACTCGCAAAAGTCAAACTTGGGTCGTGAAAAGACTCCTACTCCACGTTCCTCGCAAGATTCGCGTCCAAAGGACGAGCTCGTATCACGTCCATCCATGGATTCGAATGGTTCATGGCCACAAGTAACTAGAGCGGATTCTTCGGGGTCCAAGGGCATTGCGCGCAAAGAGATTGCACCAGGCGCGGTGAAGAGTACTATAAGCTCTATGAGCTCGTCGTCCGGGCCAGAGACATCCCCATCCACTAGTTCCTCTTCTGATACCCCAGGTCTCACACCTACGGTGAATGGCAAGATCATCTCCGGTCCTACTTTACTCCAGTCGCCTATAGAAGAAGATCTGGCGCCACCAAGCCGTGCGCCCACACGTCCATCTGCTCAGCAAAAGCTCAGCGATAGCTATATGGCTCCGAGAGCGCCCCCAGTACCTCCACCAACGAGTGGTCACCCTCCCAAAGACTCCACGACCTCGCAAAACGGCGTGCGACCCCCTTCCCCCAAGTTGCCGCGATGGAGCGCAGGTGGAGACTTTACAATGGATGAGGATATGGCCCGAATATTGGGAGGGACCGATGAGAGCTCGCAATCTATCCTTCGCCGGGTGTCTAATGCGGTACGTCACGGACGGAATCCTAGTGACATGAGTGCTTCTGGCCGTCATGGTCATGGTCGTTCTGTTAGTGAGACGACTTCACGAACAGTCGCATCACCGCGATGGCCCAAAACGCCCATACTAGAGGATAACACTGCCAAAGAAATTAGCAGCCCTATATCGATCGTCAACTCCCCCATGTCGGGTGAGGATCCCGCATTACTTCGCAGACAACTTCGCAACTCAGAGCAACGTGTAGCTGAGCTTGAAAGACAGTTCGCAAGCGAGAAGGATCTCAAAACACTGAACAAAAAGCTCATCGAGAAACGGAAGACAGTCTCGGTCCTGGATTCGCAGACAGAAATTATGATCAAGCAGCTCGAGGTTTTGGCTGGATATGTGGAGAAGGCTAAGGACTCGAAACAACCAATTGACATTTCAACGCTGGAAGAATCATCAGTGAAGGAATTCGTACAAAAATTGGAGCGATTGAAGCAGACGATGTCTGGAGCAGTGGAAGCCCTTTATGAAGAGCGAAATGAGCTGCTCGAAGAAAAGAACCAAATCATGGCGGATCGAGACAGAGCGCTAGTAGAGTTTGAGCAACTATCATCGAAGAACGCTCAACTTGCAGACATGAACAACGATCTTACACACCAGATCCAGGAAAGATTCAAGGCGCAGAGTGGAACCAGCATTGACAGCCCCAGACCACCTCCAAATGGGCTTGGGATATATACTCATCACACTAAGGACAAGTCAAATGTGTCTATCCAACTAGACGACGCAAGCATGCGACCATCAACAAGCAGCACCACAGTCTTTGGCGGCTCCGTGAATAACTACCCGCAAGCCATGGAGCAAGACCCCAGCATGGAACCGGCAACTGTTCTGTCCGCTCCCCACGTTGTCAATATTCGCAAAGGTCAGGCAAAGAAGTTCAACTGGAAGAAAGGTGGGCAGACAGTTGCCAAGGGAATGACCAAGGGTTTCAAGGGTGCCTTCGCTTCTGTGCAACAGGAAAGAAACGAGAGAAATCCACAGTGGACGGGTCAGACTGGAGATAGCATCGGCATGCCATACAACATGACCGTCGCGCCAGTGGAGTCCGCTGCTCAGGCTTCATCCGGTAGTCTTCCACGATCGGGTTCGAACGACCCCTCCAGACAAGGGTTTGGGATATTCAAGAAAAGCAATACAATCCCAAAGTCCATGACCAACGGTAGTTTCGCCCCCGCTGCAGACCCATCAGTTCTCTTCGGCTCTGATCTCGTTGAGAGAGCCGATTATGAACGTCGCCAGATTCCTAGCGTGGTTACTCGATGCATTGAAGAAGTAGAACTACGCGGTATGGATATCGAAGGCATATATCGCAAGACTGGCGGAAACAGCCAGGTCAAGACTATTCAGGAAGGGTTCGAGAAGACTGACGACTATGATATTTCGGATTACGCATTGGACATTACTGCAGTCACCAGCGTCTTGAAACAATACTTCAGAAAGCTTCCTGTCCCACTCCTCACGTTCGAAGTCTACGACCGCATATTGGAGTCGACTTGTAAGTTGTCTGCTTTCCACACTGCAATCGTCACTAACATATAATAGCTTTTGAGGATGACAAGGAGCGTTGTATCCATCTTAGAAGAACTTTCAACATGCTTCCAGCAAAACATCGAGATTGCCTCGAATTTTTAATCTTCCATCTTGATCGGGTGGCGAGGAGGAATGGCGAAAACTTGGTATGTTACTATACACCCCTCGCACGGCTCATGTTATTCACTTTCTTGACCACCACTAACGTTACCTAGATGACACCCAAGAACCTCGCTGTTGTCTTTGCACCTACGATCATGCGAGATCATAGCTTGGAACGCGAAATGACAGATATGCATGCGAAGAACAACGCAGTACAATTTGTGATAGAAAACAGTCACGAAATATTCGCGACTGCTTGATAATCATATTTACACATACGAAAATAGTATTTAGCTCAGAACAGGAATGTACATCCCCTCATCCGGTCAGGCAATTGGCGGGCGTTACGTTGGATCAGCGACTTCGGTTGGATGGTTTGGTCATTTTCCGGCGTTTTTCTTTTATTATCAATGCTTCAGTGGTGCACTCGCACTACACTTTTGTGTTTGAATTGATATCCTTGATTATTCTATTCATCTTATTTTCTGCAAGGGATTCCCGTTGATAAGACCGCAGATGGCGGGGTGGGTGTGTGAGGTTGCTTCAATTCAATTTGCGTTCGTGGTACCTGGCTGGCTATGAGTGTTGATCTGGATATGGGTCTACTCGGCGCCAAATGGAATATTTGAGCTTCTAGCATCGTTGTAGTAGATAGCTTTTTACCTATCAATGACGAAATGAAATGGATTATTATCAGCGAACTGTTCCTGTAACTGTGTACGACTCGGCACAAGTTGATCAAAATGGCTTTCCATGATTAATTGCAATGTAGTTTGAGTAGTAGTCTGAAACACTGTAGGCATTACAGTTTGGCGCTATATCAGTCTTCCCTTTAGACAAGTTCTAAGTAAGTGGCTTTATGTTGCATTACTTAAATGGCGAGATAATAATGACTAGAGTTAGGCCGTCTTGCCTAGATTGACATATCTTTTAACGAGAACACAGGGGGGCAGGGGTGTCCTTCACCACCTCAAACTCTTATCCACCTCTACCGACATTGTTAACAACTTGAAGTAGCTATCCAACATCTCAATCTAGGAACCCCCAGCCGAGTCACTTCGATTCACTTCTCTTAAAACTCTCAATCTCAAATTCGTTGCACATCGCTCATATGTACAGTACAATCGCTTAAATCCCCCTCTTCAATTGGCTCCTCGAACCTCAAATATCAAAAATAATGCGCTCCCGTAGTCTACATCCCAGCAAGCCAATCCACTCCCTCCCACTTGTCGTTGACATCCACAAATGAAACCAAGACCAATGTCCACTAATCACAATGTCAACACCAAAGAACCTTCGTCGCTTCCTCAAGCGGGAGATCCTTCACGCACAGCTTAAACCCCCTCCCAACGATCTGGAGCCAAAGGACACTTCACCCTTTGCTTCGAACCTGGACGAAGATGACGACTACTTTCTTAGACATTCTTCGAGTCAGGTTGGGGGCGAAATAGATAGTGTTTTCGGTGACACAAAGAGGTCCGAGGATGAGATTAGGAAGGTGGAACTGGCGAGGTTTCTTGAGGAGTCCAATGCCAGGAAGGCGGAAAATACGGGCGTGATGAAAAGGAAGGGAATGGCTGGCGATGGAGAACTGAAAGGATTGAGAGATGAACTGCAAAACCTGATCTCGGCGGAGATAGGTGCCGGAAGCAGGGAGAGACAGTTGATTGATAGACAGAAAGGTGCGTTGTTGAGAGAGATTGCTCTTCTGGAAGCCGTGGAAAAAGCAAAGGATAGTCCTAGTAAGGGGGTTTCTAGAGGTATGTTACAGTTGCGTGCATTTACTTAACAATAAGTGAAGCTGAATTGAGGTGCATAGCGGAGATGAATGCCGAGCTTCGTGAGCTACCACCACCTATTACGGCATCGGAGAATGCTCGACTGCAGAGAGCCAGGGATAAAGCGGCCAAGGAGGCAATTACGGAAATTGTGGATAACGTTAGTATTTCTTTGCCTTCGTTAAGTTATTTCACTGACTTTCGAAGTCCTCAGCAGGAGCATTCGCCAAACCACCTCGAAAACCACGCACCACCCATAAACGCAAAGCCGAAGACCTAGACCTCGCCTCCCTCGACGGCGAAGACCTCCTCCTTCTAACCGGTTCTCCGCCAGCATCTGCCAAAAGGAGCAGGAAAGGTAGGTCATCGCCGGAGGCAAGCGGACGCAACCCACTTGGGAGGTGGAAATCCGAGATTCATGATTATTTCCCTGGGGAGGACGGGATGGAGGAGGAGCATAGGTTTCGGGATTTGATGAAGGGGGAGAAGATGTTGTTTCGGAGGGAGCTGGCGGAGTTGGGAGAGAGTATGGCGAAGCTTGAGAGGATTCGGAAGCGTGCTGCTGGTTTGTAGATGGGTGGGATGGAGGTTGGAGACGGCTTTGCTTTTGTTTTATTTTTATCGATGGTTTCTATGACGGTGGATTTAAGAATGGCGTTTACTTAGGATAATAAGATATCGATATCCATGGAATGAATACTTTTGATTGCAGTTTCTGTAACAAATAAGCAAAGTATGAACGGGAGGCTCTCTCTCTCTCTCTCACGTAGCTTGTGAATAGGCTCTTGACAAAAGAGGAGGAACAGCTGCGTACTCTCAGATACATAATGCAACTTTCACTAGCCGAATTGGCGAGATGTTCAGCTTACCCCCTCGACTTTTTTTTCGACAAATGTGGTCGAACCTCACAACAGAGACGCGCTTCTCTTCTCCAAGTAATTGCCGATCAAGACTCCAACATCAATGCAACGCACAACAGCAACTATCTTCTTTGCTCAAAACAGCACAAGGGGTATCATTATCATTCTAGTTCTGCTTCGCCGACATATTATTTCCCAACAATCCTTTTCACCCTCTCAAGTAAGACTTGGCTCTCCCTACCCAACTTCCGCTGCCCGTTCTTCCCTCCCGTGCGCGCCTTAGCCATAGCTTTCCTGAAATGTTCCCTCTCCTCAACCTTCTGCGCTTTCTCTTTCTCCCTCCTTTCATACTCTGCTCTCTTGGCTTCCGCTTCCACTTTTCGCTCCGCAGCATAAGCTTCTTCTTTCTCAAAATATCCAGGCTTTCGCTGTCGACGTTCTCTTTGGGGAGGCGGGGCAGAGCTTTCGGGAGGAGGAGTGGATTCGCGGGGCTCGTCGAGCATAGCTTGTCTATCTGGATGCAGTTCTTGGGAAGCAGCATCGGGGAGAGAGTCGCTTGCAATGGTGGATTCCGTAGGAGGTTCTTGAGCTTTTATCTTGGCGTATGATTTTTTGACCTTGGATTTATGAATTAGATCTTTCTTGATCTTGATGACTGCGATCGAGGTAAGTAATTTTCCTTGTACATTTAGGCATGCGGAGTACCTTTTCGCCGATATGTTCCATCAGGTAAATTGTCTGGTCCGACTTTGAAGCCAGACCGGTGCTTCTTTGGCTTCGATTCGGAGGTAGCATCCTCAATAGGTCTCTTAGGTGCCATCGTGTAGGTTGTAGACCATGAAGTTCTCAATGCCGCATTATGGTGTTGTCGAGATGATTGCTTAAAAATTCAGGACTAGGGTCTCGCGGGGCCCGCGGATAAGCCCAAGTGGGCGCCCGGAGAATTAAGGAAGCGATCCCGGATACTGAGTGACTCTGCAGATGACCAGCAAGCCAACTCATCTTGCGACCCGTCATCGAGGGATCTGGGACATGGGACATGGGACATGGGCCCATTTCTGGTCCTCCTCTCCTTCTTCCTTCCTACATCTTCACCGACTTTGCTCAGACATTCTTTTCTCTTTCCGCGCGCATGCTGCACGAATCCCAGAATTGCCTCAATCCTTCTAATCTATAACATAAAGCGTTCGTTTTTGTGAAAGTCTTGCATATTGGCACGAGCCACAACAGCACAAAGCCGGGTATCTTCCCCCGCTTTACGACGACACTCTTCCTCTCTGCTCCAGATCCTTCCCTCTTCACCGACGGAACTTGCTCGCCACATTTCCATTTCCTTTACGATGTATATATGAGTACAGCTTTGAGCATTTTGGGCGAGCCAACATGCCTATCTTTCAAGATGACGACTTTAGGAACGCCCAAGATGGACCGCCACCAGAACTACCAACAAAGACACCTTCGAGGCCGGCGACACCTCTCGATAGTGTGCCAATGACGAGAAAACTGTCAGAGGAGAGCATCAGAACAGAATTGTGTGAAGGCCTGGTTCCGGATAGTGTGGAGGAGAAGCCAGCCTACTCAGCTGGAGACATGAGCGGTGGCTTTGCATTTCCATTTCATGGGACGTCTGACCGGTTGGAGTATATTGAACGGCTGAAAAGAGGAGAAAGTCCTACTTGGTTGCCGAACAGGAATGTAGGATATTAAACTGGTCCTCAAGATTGCTCGCGAGCTAATCATGGGACCTTTTTAGCTGGAATCTCTGCTCGATAACCGTGACTCAACTCCCACGAAATCGACGTCTGAGGAACCGACTTCCTCCCCGCTGCTTCCCTCGCCTGAATTATCGGGCTCGCGACGGTCTCCAGAGTCGCCAGCAAAGGAGGATGAACAAGCGCAGACAGGTCTGCAGATTGAGAGGCCGAGATCTGCTCTTCACAGTGGTGATTTCACTGAAGGGCCGCAACAGAGTGCTCCGGGTCTGATCCAGAACAACAACCGGTTATTTGGGTCAAGAGCGCAGCCGTGGCTTGTTAATTCGCCTCCAAGGAACTACTCGCCATTTCAGCTTGATTCAAGATTTCCGTCCGTGGATCAAGTAGACAATGATAATAGATGGCGTTCAAGAGCTCCTTCGCTCTCGTCATCTTACTCAAGTAGCTTTGTTTTCAAGGCGCCGACAAGTCCTTTGGTTCAATCAGAGAGCAATGACGACCTTGAACTATCCTCATTCATGAGTCCGATTGACATCACGTCGAGTTCTCAGAGTAACCCCCGCCGTCATACTCTACAAGCTTCACATTCTATGCATTCGACTCCTTCTGTTCCGACGACCTCTAGTTTCAACAGATCTGTACCACATTTGCGGCGAGATAGTACTTACCCCTATCAAGCTCATCAGCCGAGGAGGTCTCTCACGTCACATCCTTCCCCATACCTTTCACCATCACCTCAAACGCCCAACTTCTTGCGTTCAAGACGGCCGTCATACACCTCAGACAACTCCCCTCTGCATGCCTCTATGGTTGGCTCGTACGAAGAGAGCATTCTCCGTGGACGAATGTCAACCACACCGTCTAGACCTCTTGATTTCGTGGCCCAGATTGGTGTTCTAGGTCTTGGAAAATGCAAGTCAAGCCTGCGATGCCCTGCTCATGTGACATTAGCATTTCCAGCAGTGTTTTACAGCTATGAAACCACGAGCCATAGTCGAATAGGTAAATCTGAAGATGGTCCTAGCCCTTATGTTGGACAAATCGATCTCGAGAACGGACTGCCAGATACAAGCGAGGTAAAGGAGAGTAGGCGGAAGAGAGTCGGTCACACTATAAGTCGGGGTCCATCCGACAATCTGGATATGATTGACGGCCCAAACACGAACCATCTCACAGATCAAGAAATTCGAAGAGCTGAAAAGCAAAAGCGAAGGTCGACATCGCCAAGAGCACCTCCAGGTGGTAGCTACAGGATTCCCCAAAAGGGTCAGCTTCAGATCGTTATCAAGAATCCAAATAAGACAGCTGTGAAGCTGTTCCTAGTCCCTTACGACCTCGATGGAATGGAGCCAGGCACTAAGACCTTTATACGCCAACGCAGCTATTCAGCAGATGCACCGATTGAGTCGGCCTTGTCGTCTACTTCTCAGCGCAAAATCGGTTCCCCAACTGACCGGCAGACGCTCCGCTATCTCGTTCATCTGCACATATGTTCGCCAGCTCGCGGTCGGTTTTATTTGTACAAAAGTATTAGAGTTGTATTTGCAAACCGTGTACCAGATGGCAAAGAAAAGTTAAGAAATGAGATTACGACACCTGAACCACGATTTACCGTATATAAACCTGGTCGAGAATCAAATCTCGGTCACTCGCTTTCTGGGGGGGCTGGAGCAAGTCTAGCAGCTGAAAAGGCATTCAGAAGACGTAGCTCGGGATTTGCGCTAGGACCGTCGTCTCGTCCATATGACTCGATGGATGGTATCACCCAGGCGCTGCAAAGAGATCTCAGCAGTGGATCTACATACGCACCGGATCAGGAATTGAGAAGTGTTCCACCGGTGCAACCAATCCCATTCAGCCTCTACACAAAACCTGTCCGAGCTGGCGATGAATCTGTCCAACAGGGTCCATCTGCTATCCAATCGCCGACTTCGACTAGAAGCAGCCGTCCACCCACTTCTCAGGGCGGTCTGTCAATGTCCTGGGATAGTAACTCTACTAGTATTGGCGGATATGGTAAATTGAACAAAGGAGACGCAGGCTATGGCGGGAATATTTTCTCGAGTTCGCCAGACGGAAAGCAGAAAATAGCCGAAGGCCTACTCGCGAAGAAATTGCGAGATCTAGGAGTCGGAGTACAGAGTACACAAGATGGCCATGATGGCATCTGATGATTATATTTTACAACCGGAGTTGACTGAATTACAGGAGATACCCGGCAATTTGATTACATGGAGCTTTTGGGGGCATTTGGCGCACGGTTAAATTATCCTGGATATATTGTTTGGCTTATATTAGAGCTCTACTCTCAGCTCATACATACCTTTACACAAACATATTAGAATATAGATCTATCAAGCAGCAAGGAGCGTTTCATACCTACTAGTGGTATCGCTGAGCTCGAAGATATCAGCCTAGGGCCAGGTGGGAATTTGGCTTAGTACATAGTAAAGAACCTCAATTGCTTTCAACCCAACCCTCCACTAGCAGTTCTCAAAGTTGCGCTACTGATACCTAACATGGCCACCCCTCCGAGTGCAAACATAGCCGCCCTATTCGCATCCTCACTGTAATTCAAATGAGCGCCCAAAATTTGCGACCCTCCCATACATATATTATCTGTTGCGTGGCATACCGTCAACACTTTACTAGCATCCACTCCATTAATAGCCGTCCCGTTTTTAGGGTCTCCGAACATTACGATAGACGAGATTTTGGAGGTTACGTTTGTGGGTAGAGAGGCTGTTGCAAGGTGAACGAGCTGAGCACCTTGGGAGTATCCTGCTAAAGAGACTTTGGTTGAAGGACAGGTTTGGAGAGTGTTGTTTAGAAGAGATGCCCTGTAAAGCATTTTAGCAATTTTCAAGCGCTTGGTTTTGGAATACTTACATCTGCACTGCGCCTGCGGCAGAGCCACCAGCCAGAAAACCAGGAACATCTGCGGGATAATCAACTCCCTGGATCGCAAGCTGATTTGTGCCATTCATATAAGCACCAATAGCATTGAAAAATGGCGGGCCTGTTAAGACGCCAACGTTTCCTAATTACCAAAATTAATCTTTGAAGATTCATAGGATCTTAGTACCAGAGCGAACGAACCAGGTTCAAAAGTCCCCCTCGCGAATATGACAGCCATATCTGGACATGTCGTGCCGTTTCCCATGGCTATATTCCTTGTAGTCAGAGCTTTGAAATCAATTTTTAGTTCTCCAGCGAGGGAGCTGAGGAGTCCTGCTGGTCCAGATGTGGAATTCGAATTTGACCCCTTCTTGTTGTCATCGTCACGATCGTCAGCATTGTTGTCGTCATCTCGTTTGAATGATTCGGCGCCGATTACGAGCTGTAAGAAGAAGAAGAATGCGAAGAGAGTGCAGAGAGTAGTATGCATGACCAACAGGAGAAAAGCGAGGCGCTGCCTCGGCACGAACGGTATATACAAGAGAAGTAATTAAAATTCGATAGGAAAACTCATCTAGAGAATGACAACAAAGAAAACGCTGTCGAATAATTTGCTCGAGATCACTGCTTAAGATGGAAGAGGTTCAGACAAGCTTCGTCGAGACCCACGTGCTATTGCATGCAAAACGAATGAGGCTCAAACCCAGTCCCGTCCGTCGTCCCAACTCAGATTAGGCCAATCGGTGGCTTCTGAGATGTTTCGAAGATCAGAGATGGGAGATCGTGATGCAGATGTAGTCTCGGATGCTAGGACGCGTGGCTGAACAATGGCGTTCTGTGAAACATGTGAGGGCGTTTCGACTGATGACGATACTCTAGGTTATAGAAGGAAAGTCTAACCAAGGTTGAAGTGTCTTGATTATCCCATGAGGGACCTCGACCAGTATCACAGGCCATGCAAATTATTGTGAAGGATCTCTGTGTGCGCACACTGGCAGAATCGAGGCTACGGTGTCATACCACAGTAGAAAATTCTTAGGAGAATTTCTAGCCTCTGGTGGAGCATAATCACTGTTTTGATCCGTGCCCCCTTTTGTAAAATAGATACGCTGTAGAGAGGCTTGTAGTGAAGCACATAAAGGACTAATTATAAGTCTCCTCGAGCAGTCTACTTCTCCATACTAAATGCTGAGACGAGGGAGGTGCCCCCATGCGTCATTGTTGAGAGGGTCAAATGTGCTTGGAAAATGTTACGTGTAAATTAGGGGCGGTTTGTGGAGGGCTGAGTGGTAGTGGTACTGAATTCCCCATACTTTCTCAACTATGCAACATACATTCTATGATACAACTTCCCAATACTCCACTTTTTACACAATTATACACGTTGTAATGCCTCCAGCTCCTGGGTCTGATTAGTTGTCGACATGGTCATGATGTGGTCCACCGTTCTTGGACATAGTCTTTCGATATCTTCAAGTAGATATCGATACGCCAAAGACTCAATAGCAGCTTCTCGAAGGTTAATATAAGCATTCATTAACTTCAGCGAAGTAGCCCATAGAGGCCGTAAGTGTCGTGGATTCTTTCTGATTCTGCGGATGGTCCTTTTGAAGTTTTTGATTCGGCTGACGGACGCCCATCCCAAGAAGCCGTCCATAAGTCGCCCTTCACAGATTTCGAATGCCAATTTGATTTTGCCGCCACCTTGAAGCAGCGACTCAACGTACGTATTCCAGTTGTGACCACTCAAGACAAATCCACATTGGAGAAGCTCATCCACAACAAGGGTCATGTCATCCTGTCGGGAATCCCATGCCAAAACTTTGAGATAGATGGAAAGACAGCGTGAAAAGACGAGCTGATTTTTGTACAGTGCGGGTTTATCCGAATCATCTGATTCAACCTCAGAAGAATTTTCAGCCATCCAAGGCCGTCTTCTCACAGCGCTGTGTTCCTCGGATGTAATCCTATTGTTAATCAAAGTCCAACATGCCTCAACACCATCCTTATCACCCTCTCGATATTTAGCATATAGCAGGGCAGACAGGGTCTGAACTGGAATGTCGTTTTCGGAAACATTCGGAAACATGCTCCGGAACCGATCGTATAATTGAAGTGATGTCCCCATTTCCTGGTTCCTCGAAAGCATGAACATGACATAACTATGCAAAGACGCGCCGTATGCAATGTCCTTACGCACAGGATATATGCCTCTTCGCAGACCTATCAGGTATTTTGGATCAAAGACTAATTCCAGGAACATATTCATACTTCGCTCGAACTTTTCGGTTTCTGAGCCTCTATTTAACAGAAGTTGATCCCGATCCATTTGTGCTCTCAGTAGCAAAGCATTAGAGCTCGCAGTCTCTGGAAGATTACGATCTAGTAGGGCCTTATGTATTCGAAAAACCTTTGGTATTTGGCCATTCCCGAAATACCCCCCCATTACAATCGCAAAATGAGATACACTCGGTCTAAACCCAGCTCTAGGTAGGACATCAACCATGATCTTGTAAGCTTGATTAGGTTGCTTCACCATGCACAATGCTTGCATCAATGCCGAGTATGTGTGCTCATCATGATCGACATTCTTTTGGGACATTCTTCGCAGGATTCTGTTGGCATTCTCCAAGTCACAAGTGTGAGCATACGCAAATATAAGATAGTTCCACATTCGAGTCCGGGGTCCGATCAGTGGTACATGTAGAGCCTCTTCACAGACCGATTCGGCAGCGGAAATGTCATCGTTATCGAGATGAGCTCGGACTATACAGTCTACCAAGGCAGTTCTTCGTTCAACCTTGCGTTCTTCAGCAAGACGGTAGAGTTCCACAACAGTATCTAAGTCGCCCCTACGGGCAGCCGCACCCATAAGCGTCCCAAAGGTATACGTATCCGGTGCGATGTTTTGGTCTCCGAGTAACGACTCAAAACGATCAAAGGCCCCTTCAACATCATGTACCCGACAATGGGCGGCAATGAGGATATTCCAGCAGATCAGGTTTGGTGTTAAGCCATATTTGGTCGAAATAGAATCAAACACCTCGATGACTTTGGGTAGATCTCCTCGATTCGAATGGACTTGCAATATCGGGGCCAGAAAACCAGGATCTTTGGGAGGAAGCGACCCTCGGGCAGGGTTGTGGTACCACCCCATATAGCGGCCGAAAAGCGTCTCCACCGTGTCAACGTCCATCCGAGAAGCATACTCATTCATGGCCAGAACGTAGGCCGTCGCCGTCGGGCCTCGGTGATGCTGAAAAAAGTCATCGAACACTTCTTGGATTCCACGTACATTGTGATCCATGCAGAAGGTCTTCATGATTGCAGTCAGCGTTTTAAGGGTGAAGCGAAATCTTGGACCATGTTTTAGCTTTCTGTAAATATTTATTACAAATTGGCGCTTGTGTATAGCAAGGAGAGAAGAAACCTTCTCTTCAAAATCCAGAGGATCAATGAAGTCCCATTTGTGGAGATGATCGAAGATCTTGGTAAACCGGTTGGGGCTGAAATACTCATTCACGAAAAAGGCTTTCCTTGCCATGGCCGTGGCGAAATTTATCAAGGTCGGATGAGAGTCGTGAGAGGCATTTGGATCCTGGATCGATCTTTGATTGGCGTAAGCAATTAGCTGACAAACCAATTTCTCGAAATCATGAACGCCTTGAACACGGTCGAATATGTCAAGAGAGAAAGTTCCTTTCCTCGCCACCAACTGCTGGAAGTCCCACCAGACCGAACACGCTCGCGTCCATTGTCCGCTAATGGCTAGATACGAGAATATTGTATCCGTTCCAATAGGGATCCCAAGAGTGTCGTAAGCTTTGTTCTTTACATCGATGGCGCCAGAGACATTGCGTAGTATGAGATGAGCCTTAATAGTGTGCTGGTAAACTCCAGAATCGCCGGTTCCTTGTAAATTATACAGTACGATTGTTCGCTCCGCATCGATCACCCTGACTGAAGTCGAGAAGTATTTTATGAATTGGTTCTGAAATAGCCGCTGCTCTGCGTAAGGAAGCAATTGGTATTGCCTCCATGCTTCGTCGTAGTCATTCTTCTGGGTAAGTTCAAATCTCTTTCGGAAATCTGCGCTCTTATGTGCCTCCAGACATTCGAAAGTCTCACTAGCTTTCCCTGTTTGCTCGGATTCGGCCGGGGCGGGAGCCTCCGTGGAGGTGTCGGTGCTTGAAGTGTACAATCTTTGTCCCATCTTCGTAAACATAGTCTTGGACCATTGTCGACGATGTCTCTCAAGACCCCAATCTGAACAACTGCGTAGAAAGTTCATCGTCCCAGCAGGATATAAGAAATCCAGAATTAGGCCGCTATTGCCACCAAAGTGCTTTTGCTCTACGACCATCTCTTCATGATGCGCATCATGCTTCTGCACTAAAGCCGCCCAAAGTTGAGGAAGCTCAACGTCGCCTGCTGCATGACTCCAAAAAGCAGAGTGCAGGGCTCGACGACTGGTCCCGATGTATCTCGCGGTTGGCAGAAATCGACGTATACGGCCAGGTTCGAGACATCCCGCCGTACGCTCCAGCATGCCCTACCCACTGGCTTTTTGACTGCCTTCCGCGTTTCGACTGTTGGCAATATCGCAAGGCGGAGGTTACTCTAAGATAGATTCTATCTACCTGGAATGGCAAAGGCTAGACTCCGTGTGGAAGGAATGGCGTTCAGCTGAATATCTTATAGCACAATTGGCTCTGTACGTAAACAAAAGAGGCAACGGATTATGAACCTGCTGGAGTTGATACGGACTGGACCCCGTTTGCATTCGCAATGGATGACAAGAAGCTTTGGGGGGTGCGACGAGGACGATTCTCAAGGTTATTTCAGGGCTCGGGTGACAATCTTCGATCCGGATTTACGTTGTTCCCAGTACCTTGCAATCTGCTCTGCCCCAAGACGACCCCACCAACGGTCATTTCCATCTTCTCGAAAAGAACACCACATATACAGTTCTCGAAGCTATGGAAGTCACGAAATTCGTGGTTTCTGGGCGTGAGAAGGCTAAATTATACGGAGACTATTCTACCTATCGAACCCAGCTCTCAAACGGCATCCACAATCTTCGCAAGAAATTGGGCATTGCGACCAAAGCCCGCGCGAAATATGCAACCAGGGCCCCCATTACAACCGCAAATGTTAACAGTAATCCTGAGTATAACCAACAATCTTCTGTCATATAATTGCATGTCGTGAGCTGACCTCTGACTCTTAGATATGTCCAGCTTCTCTTGCTCACCTCGGAACGAGCATGGGCAAATGCGATGTCGATGCGAGAGATTCATTCTGCAGAGAAGAAAGGGGTCACCGGTTCCACTCGATCACACATCATATCACGCCTTCACAAGGCGACCACATATGCCAATGAATTGTTCCAACTGTTGAGTGAACAGTCAGCGACCGGGTCAACTGTTCAAGATGTGCTTGAAGCACGAGCATATGCAGCATCTCTGCGTGGGTCAAAAGAGTTCGAGAAGCAGAGTTGGGAGGCCTGCGTCAAAAGCTACTCCGAAGCTCGTGTAATATACAACGCATTGGAAGTGGCAACGAAATCAGAAATGTTTAAAGATCTGCTCTCCGACCCGGTAGATGTGAGCATAAGATATGGAGCATATCAGATGAGTATACCAAGGACAAAAGCTATACCTGCTATAGCCCGAGAGCACTTTCCTACCTCGGATCTAGAGCTGGTCGCACAAGTTGAGGAGTTCGACCCTGATGTCTTGAACGACAGACCTACGAAGTCCAGGACTGGAACCACAGAAAACCAATCAGTGCCAAAAACCATTACCTGGAGATCGCGGACCGTCAATTTGGAAGACGCTGCCATTGCGACTGCATTAGCCTCAGTGAAGAGCGCGACGAAAATTCTGTCGGATACCTTAGCATCTGCAAGTGCTGCTCAGCCAAAGGATCTGGCGGGGGCTTATGATGATGTCTTAGTTTTCAGTCAAGATGCCGTCGACGCAACAAAACAAGCTATAGACGAGCTAGTCAATGAGAGAGTCGGGCCAGGTGATAAACGTATGCAAAGCCTTCAGGTTACTCGAACAGCCGTAAGTTACGATATGATCAGTTGGCGAATAGGTCGAAACCGAGTCCTTGCCGGGGACAGGGATGGGGCCACATTATACAGTTATTCTTCGAAACGTGCCGGCAAGAAAAGCCAGGCGCCGCTGGAAGAACAGAGTACAGGTCGTAAGCTTGCTCATTTCAGAGAGAAAGCTGTACTATATGATGCGATTCTCCAGAGTCTGGAATCGATCAAGGAGTTGCCAGGTATCGCCGCCGATTCGGATTTTGCGGAGGAGATAGACGCCAAGTCAGCATACTTCTCCGCGCTTAAGTATGTGAAATGGCCACCCTTTGCTCCTGGAACACATGCTAATATTAATGTCGAATTATAGATGCCTCGCAATAGCACGCTCCCATGCCTTGCTCCCAAATCTGCGAAACGCTCTTGCTTTAGTAGCGCGTGCTTCGCAGAAATGTAATCTTGCACACTCTTACATCTCGTCATCCATGGATATCTCTGCCGATTCTCCTCCGAATATAACCATTTTGCCAGCCGAAGTTGAATATCTGAAAACACTTCTTGACGGCGAAGTTCAGCGGTACAGAGCTTTAGTTGAATTATCGAACCTTACGGGGAATGATGACAAGAACCCTGAGAGTGCATCGTTGAGCCCCCTCGTGGAACGCCTCCACGAATATCCCCCAAAAGTTGTCAATCTTACCAATCTCGTCACCTATCCGCCAAGACTAGAACCTGTTCCTGTGAAGCCATTGTTTTTCGATGCTGCATGGAATTATGTCGAATACCCGGGCAGAGAAGTTGAGACAGTCCTAAAGAATGGTGCTCATGTGACTCCCACCAACAACGCAGCGGAGGAAGCTGCCCAGAAAAAGAAGGGGTGGGGTTTCTTCGGGAGATAAAATTAGACGAAATAGAAATCCTCTGCCTCCGAATCTCCGATAGACGAGTGTGAAAACTAACCATCGCAAATGAATAAACTGGGCTACGATAATACGTAACAATTATCAAGGTCAGACTCTCGTATTTGGAAAGTGGTCGCGATGTCCGATAATGCGGGGAGAAATCGAGATGTTTCTCCTCGGACGAAACAACACATTTAAGTCCGAGGAGATACTCCACAGACCTCAAACGATAAACCAAGGAATCGTGCAACAAATAGTATGAACTCTTATTGCTGCATAGACATAGTATTTTGAAAAAATCTCCATGGTGCCTTCAACCAAGCCAGGTCAGCTCTATGCTTTACCAACCCGTTTCCATGAAACCATATATACAAATTCTCGCTCAGATATGATGCATACGCTTCGACCCAGACAGCCCAGAACCTCCTAGAAAAACAATAGATCTTCATCTTTCCAACCCATGTCATTCAGAATTCCGTGAACACTTTTTTCTAGTGGCCCGGGACCACATATCAAAACCAACTCCTCCCCGTTTTTAGCCTCGCACGTCCCAATCTCTTTCTCTAGTAATTCCTTCCCGACACGTCCCCTTATCCCAGTCCACGCCTCTCCCGGCTGCGTAAGTGCATAATGTAACTTCACTCTGTCCTCTTGCCCCGCGACTAGCCCATCTATGTCTTCTCTACACAAAATATCCTCTTCTAGTCTATTGCCATCAAAAACGAGACATTTCGTAGGATCTTCGGGCTTAGATAGGACAGCGCGAAGGACTTGGAAGATGGGGGTTATGCCACTACCAGCACAAATCATGATGAAACGCTTTACATGGCGCGGTTTTCCAGAAATGGTACAGGCGCCATTACCGAGATATTCGAATTTGCCAATTGGGCCCTTGAAATCGACGAAGTGGCCGATGGGGATGGCATCTAAGGCTTTGGTCATCTTCCCGCCCTCGCGTTCCTGTGTGTCGAAGTAGATCTTGATTAAAATATCGAGAGATCCTTTGTCTGTGCCTTCAGACATGGGGGTGTAAGAGCGGATGATGGCTTCTCTTGTGACGGGATCACGAAGTCGTAGCATGAGATGTTGGCCTATAGGTAGGCCTATAACTTGATCGGGATGTTCGAGTGTGAATTTAAAGATCCGGGTATCAGCAGATATTTGCTTCTTTTGGGAGAGGATTGCTTTTGTCCAGGCCTTGGACTGGAGGAAGATAGGGCGTGGTTCTGTCGAGGTGTGTTCTTCCTCGCCTGAGGCAAGGGTCTTGCAGGAAGCTTCATCGAGCGTGCCGACGTGGTATTTGGTCATCATGCCTTTGGCTGTTTCGGAGTCTGCAATGTGTTAGCCGCTATACACGAAGTATGGGTAAAGGTTAAAATAGGAAGACTTACGAATGGCCATGAACTCGTCGGTAGCATCTTGACCTGCTGCGCCAATGATACTCGTTGCCCCTCCAGGATGACCTTCTAAAAATGCAGTCCCATCGTAGACTTCGCCGTGGACTACGAACCATGGGTTGGCATCTCCGTCGTGCTTCCGCAATTCATCAATCGTAATGACTTTATCGAGACCGTCCTGGGTCATCTTGACTTCAGTCTGTGCTTCAATAATTCCATCCTCCTCATCAGCACCGCCCATCTTCTCCCCCCAAAACCCGTTTGCCAAGTTTCCACCTTTCGCTTTGACTTTTTCCATCCATCCTCCAGGTATCAGTGCAGGTTGAGTTGGATGCTCAAATCGAAGATAATCGCCCTCCTTGGCGATGGTTATTCGATACCAGGGGTTGTTCATCATCCCTAGCACACTCCAATACATGTCCCGTGGCTGCACATTCATGCTCTCATCCATCGCCCGAACCATAACATCGGCTGACATCGACATGTCTTCAACATTCAAATCTATGTCCCAAAAACACCAACTGAAACTTGTCTCTCTCCATCCCATATCCAATTTTCCACCGAAGAGCGTCTCGCCCTCTCGGACATTGTCCCTGTAATCATCCTCGTGGTATTTGATATTCGCTAGTGCCCATGACTTCCCTTTGTCTAGTGTCACTTCCACCCGGGTTACCCTCCTCCCACCACCACCATATGCGTATCCTCTGACTTTGTACGTCTTTGGCCCATTGACTAAGCAAAGTTGCTCTTCGTGTGCCGGGTATGCGGTTGCGCTGTTCGTACTCAAGTCATAGATGGCGTATCGTTCATCCGTCCACCATTTTGGCTCGTTAGCACTCTGCTCCGGGCTAATCATTGTAGGCAGCACTCGGTTGTCATAGATATGATACCAGTTATCGCTTGGTGCGGCGGTGACGATCAGCTTCTTCAGCCACTTGACACTTCGTCCTCCGATTTGCCCTGGTACCACCACTCTTAAAGGCTTTCCATGATCCGGGCGCAACATCTCCCCGTTCATTTTGTACGCAAGCATGATTCCCCGGTTAGGGTCCATTGCCCAATTCATTTTCACGGATGTACCATAATAGCCATTTGGTAATTTATCAGCACCTTCCATACAAACATACTTGGCTCCTCTCAACGGACTCGCTCTCCTGATTAGATCTCCAATGGCAACACCAGTCCACAGCGCTGTTGAAACACCAGCAGCCCCCCATGAAAAGCCTTTTGATTTTCTCACCTGATTCTGCTCCTTCCGACGGTTCCCGGCGCAGACGAGCGTAATAGGAACGGTGATCTGTTCATAACCATCTATAAGCTGTTTCAGGGTAATTGTGATTGGGTGTTTGACAAGACCCTCGATCGAGAATTCCCAATCTGGAATCGTTGCATCGTCCACTTCCGGGACCGCTCCATGATTCCTGACATAGAAGAGTTCCGGGGAGGTAAGGAATCCTTCATCGTATAGAGCGCTGAGTGGTGCTTCTACATTGAATGGGTGTATTCCGGTCAGTCGGATTAACCGAGAGTCCCTAGGTACGTGATTATCTGGTGTCTTGACATCCTCTGGGAGAATGGATGTAGGGACGACACTTGGTGGGGGAAGAGGGTATCGAGGTGGGGATGCGGCAGTACTTGGCCTCCTTGAAGACGGAGCTGATTGATCAGACGTCTCGCTGCTGTCATCTACAGATTTCGGGGGGGACGGTGGTAGGCGGGCCGGCAGTCCAGAATCAACTTCCCCCTTCCGTTTCCCACATGAAGCGCAAGGAAGGTCTAATAAGGCGTCTGTAGACATAGTTGTGACGCTATCTAAACATCACCTAGGTGAAGTAGATACAGAGCAGTATGAAGCAGGTTGTGTTGTGCTAGGCTTTAAGTCTCATGTAGCGGGAGATGAATGTGTGGTAATCGCGTAAAGAAACGAGACGATATCGAGCAGAGGAAGATGCAATCAAATAAAGATATAGAAGAGACCAGGTTATAATTCATATGAAGAAAGCGGTTGGAATGGCGTAAAAGTATGACTTCCAGTGAAGTAAGGGCAGAAGACAGACAAATGATGCAGGAGAAAAGATGAAGAGGAACTTTACAGCTAGCAAGTCGTGCAATCTAATGACGGATCAAAAACGAGACCAATCAGAAAAATGGTCTTCTCAGCAGGATCGGCCTAGTCAGATGAGAAGGCGTTCTTTGTGGCCATAGAATGGTAGGAGATATCGAAATGCGCGGACTTGGAGCTGCAGACTGGAGATATGCAATCTGATCTCTGGTTTCCAGAAATGCGGGATGTGAGTTGATAGTGTGGAGCATATCTCTCAAGATCAACCACTTCCGCGGATCTCACAAGAAGGCGCTGCCGATATACTCGTATGGATACATGGAGTAAAATGGCTGGTGAGAGTGCGAAGGCGAAAGACGAGGGAAAAACGTGACGGAGTACCTAGGTACTGCCGGTGTGTGCATTGATAAGAAATTGGCGCTCGCTATTGGACAATGGAGGGGCATTCTTGTTATCAGTAGTGGGGCTAACTCGTAACCAATGACACCACCCCAAGACATTCTTCAAGCTGCTGTACCTAGTACGTACGTACCTAGGCATTCGTAATTCCACTGACCGGCGTCAGTACAGAATCTTTCCATGGAAATGCCACCCGCAAGTCATAGTGCGCTCGGAACTATGTACAGTACAGTACAGTACAGTACAGTACAACATCGAACTATGGATCAACTACTTCGAAGTACATTTCACGACTTGAGATCCAGCCATGGAATGGAGCCACAGCCAGCTAACCCCTCGGAACCTCATATTTGTGGGTTGTATAAGTAGACATCGGACCGTGCCGGAGATGCTTCGCGAGGGCTGAAGCCGATTCGGGTTTCCTTCTCCCATGTCGTCGTCTTCACTCGATAACTTTGGTGCTTCCCGTTCAGTGTGAACAATCTGCAGATAGCTGATTAGGTATCATAAGAAGAAGTGGTACATCCGACGTTTCGATGTCCAGAGCCAACTGCGCCTGGCCTGGTGCGCTTTAGAAAACTGCGTGTGCCAATAGATCCGAGCAAGCACATCTTCGAATTGAACGACCAAACTGACCAAATGATATGCTCGGTGTGTAGGTCTCCCATACCTGCGTAAACTTCAACAGATCCGCCTATCCAGGTCGCATGTTTTGGTGTATGAGTCGACGATGATTGGTAAAACAAAGTTGATTGAGATATCAGAAGTCATGAATGCGCTTATCACCAACTCCGCGCCCTTACCAAAGTGATTTCGTGCATTTCGCAGGCCAGATCGCATAAAGCAGCTGATCTAGGCCCAAATGTCTCGGCAGTTTGGTTACTATGTCGGAAATCCTAAGAGATTAGAGATCAACGAGCTCTCACAGCGAGCTCTCACATATTGGCTTCGAGGTATTTCTAACAAGATGGGCTACTATTGAACTTCTGTTAGAAACCAACTGTCCTTTTAGAGATGTGGAAAGGTATCTCTGTGTTTATATGCCGTGTGTACCTCACTCTGATGGTTTTCCTTCGTCTTTACCCTCCGAATACAGTAAGATTTGTGCTTCTATATCGCGCCGAATAGGTATGGAGGTTTAGCATCAGACTAAGTGTGGTCGAGGGTTCGCCGTCTAGGACAAAGAAAATGCCGTTGACAAAGTAAAGTACTCACCTGGCCTGGACCTTGATCTGACATGGCATGGAAGTGAGCATGGTACTGTAGATGTAGCCAAGACTCGAAGATGAAGGTGGGGTGGATTAGGCGTCAAAAGGACTTCGCCATAACATGGCCTTGCATACTTCTTGATTCATTTGGATCGATGACTCAGGATGCGTAGGGTTGGTGAACCTCGTGACAGAAAACCTGAAACGGATACAACACATATGAAGAATTAGCCGCGCTCAAGCCGCCGTATGGGAAAATGACGCGCTTACTAGCGCGTTCTGTAATCAGTACAGCTCCTTGGGTCAAACTTTCCTTCCGACACGAACTTCGGCAACAAAAACGACGACTCATTTCCCTATAGGATTTCCAGATAGCAAGCATTAGGGCTGTTCCTCCCGTTCAGCGCAAACCTATTCAGATGCATTTCATTGCTTCTGCAGGATCATACTTTCACCGGACCTTGATGCGTCCTTAAAGTCACGAATGTGGGGGCACAAGGAAATTTAACGGATACAAAACTTCTTTGATTCCCACGATCGAGCCCCGTGGAGGCTCAGCAGAGTTGCTATGGATCGCAAGAGAAAGCGTGAGTATTTGCGCGCGTGTCTGGAGTTGAAAGAAGGGCTCACTGATGTCATTGATCACAGGCGAATTGCGCGAAATAAATAGCAGAGCATGGGAAGGAGAGAAAGGTTCGTCGCGCAACATCTTCGCATACTGGAATCCTTTTAACCTACGATGTAGGTATTTACCAAGTCAACAAATCTCTCGACTCCTCCCTCAAAAAGAACACTGCCTTCATCAAGCGACTACGAACCGCGATTTCGGCTGCCACTCTTGGTACCTTCCTGCAAGAAATTCGTACATTGAGCCTTCACAAATACTTATCAGAGATCATATCAGCATGTTATGAGGGTCTATGTCGGTTGAAGTCACCTGGCGAAATCGAAGCTGGAGTGGAGATAGTCAGCGCACTACACCAACGTTTTGGGTCTTCAGAATTCACAGAATTTCTTGGCTGGTTAGTGGGAAAGGGTCTAGCTACCCCCGAAAAGTCTCTTTTGAAGACACTTGCAGCTGATGTAAGAGAGAGGGAGGAGAAGGAACGGATCACGCGCCAACGAGTACTTTTACGAGTCGTGACGGAACTTTGGCTCGTTGGGGTTTTGAGAACTCTGGATGATGTCAGTCGACCGGACGATCTTTCTAGGGGAAAGGAATCGCTTTCAGGACCATCCACCAAACTACCGGATACCAAGTCCAAGAGTAATGGGGTTGGCAAGGGTGGTGGCGCCGAGCCTTTTCCACTCGAAGTTCTAAAGGATCTGCTAGGTCATGATAGAGACCATGTTAATTTGCCTCTGCTTGTAATATTCGTCAAAGCTTTCGCTTGGGATATTCTAGGTGTCAGAGAAGCCGGGATTGAAGGCAGAAAGACTGTGGAGGAGGATGGAGCCACTCGAATAACTGAAGGGTCCATCGAGGCTGACGAGGACTCCCCTATTGAAGAGGCCGCATCTGACAGTCTCAATGATGATCCCCCTCTTGCTTCTACAGAACTTCAGGAGAGGTTTCGTAACATTCTGAAGCGATACTTCGAGGACGTCAAGTCGCATATCATTCGTGACCAGGAAGCTATTTCTAAGCAGGCTAGAAAGGACGCCGAGGCCTACGTCAAATCTGGTCAAGTATTCGAGGATAGGCAAGCAAGTTACGTAAAGGGACTGAAATCACAAGAACGGCTTGTCTCGAATGCTCAAGTACTTGGAGATGCTATTGGTGGGGAGATGCCTGACCTCAAAGACTCAGAGGATACATCCGCCGCAGGTAATGGGGGAATAGGACTCGTCAAGACCGGAGAATATCTGCGCGGAGAAGGCGACGGTGCTGGAATCTGGGAAGACGAGGATGAACGACGATTCTACGAGAATCTGGTTGATCTCAAAGGAAAAGTTCCTGGGATGTTGCTCGAGGACGGGAAGAAGAAAAAGGGAGAGGCTGATGAGAAGGTTGGAAAAAAGATCGATGCGACAGAGTCTATGGTTGGGGAGCCTGCTATATCAACCCCTAAGCTTACCGAAGATGACCAATCGACAGCCATTGCTAATAAAACCGTCGGCGCACAAGTCGATGCGTTACTTGCGCGACTTCCAGACCTTACCAGCAAGGATCTGATTGACCAAGCCGCAATCGACTTTTGCTTCCTTAATTCGAAAGCGTCGCGAAATCGTCTAATCAAGGCTGTCCAAGAGATTCCTAAAGGCCGCAGTGATCTTCTTCCGTCGTATTCTCGACTTGTTGCTACTCTTGGCAAGTACATGCCAGATGTCCCAAAAGGTCTCGTCGATCATTTAGATCAAGAATTCCGCAGTCTCCAGAAGCGGAAAGAAAAAGAGTTCCTTGGGCAAGTCAGACTAGGGAACATCCGATATCTCGCAGAGTTGACGAAATTTGGTGTAGTTCCAGAACATGTCATCTTCCACTGCTTAAAGGTCAGCTTGGATGATTTCTCCAGAATGAACATTGAAATTATTTGCAACCTTCTTGAAAATTGTGGACGATATCTCCTCCGTAATCCGGAGACCTCTCCTCGAATGACATCGTTCTTAGAGACACTTAAACGCAAGAAGTCTGTCCAACATATCGGTCAACAGGAGCGCATGCTGATCGAGAACGCTGTCTATTATGTCGACCCTCCTGTCAGAGCTGCTATCCAGCAAAAGGAGAGAACACCAATCGATTTGTTCATCCGCAAGCTGATATATCTGGATATGAATAACCGTAACTATACAAAGATCCTCAAGCAAATTCGCAGACTTCACTGGGAAGAGACCGAGGTATGTTCCTTTAAGCTTTTCTGTTTCGCATTTCTAACTATGGCAGGTTGTCGCAATTCTAGAGAAAGTTTTCTCTAAACCTGGCAAAGTGAAGTATGGCAATATTCATCTACTGGCTATTCTCGTCAGTGCTCTATACCGATATCACCAAGATTTTGTCACCACAGTCATTGACAATCTTCTTGAATACGTCATCCTAGGCCTTGAGCAAAACGACTTCAAATTCAATCAACGTCGACTTGCAGAAGTCAAGTATCTAGGAGAACTGTACAACTACCGTATGGTCGATCATCCAGTTATTTTTGATACTATGTATCGAGTAATGACTTTTGGTCACGGTAAGTCTTCGTTTTCGTTCTCTTTCTCTTGTGGAAATAAACTAATTCTTATTAGGTGGCCCTCCCATTCCTGGTCGCATCAATCCCTTTGACATGCCAGATGACTTCTTCCGCATCCGTCTGGTAGCCAACATCCTTGAGACATGTGGAATATTCTTTAATCGTGGCGCGGCTGGCAAGAAATTGGACTACTTCCTGTCGTTCTTCCAGGTAGATTGACATATCCATCAATGTCAAACCATCACTGACAAACGGCAGTACTACATTTACACCAAGGATACTCTTCCGATGGACATCGAGTTTATTGTTCAGGATGTCTTTGCACTAACCAGGCCTCAATGGAAGCTGGCCTCGAATCTTGAAGAAGCTAGCAGGGCATTTCAACTAGCCATGGCGCAAGATCAAAAGACTGCTGGAGTTGACAAGAGTATCGAGCCAGACGACGCGGAGAGCGATCGCTCTTCTGATGATGGGCTTGGCGATGGCGAGGCAGACACAGGCCTTGATGTGGACGCCGAAATTGATGAGGAGTCGGAGTCAGAGGAGGAAGCAGATGTATGTACGCCGAACGACCTGCTAGACATTGGCAACTAACATATAGCTAGGCAGACATGGCGGACACAATTCGCTCCGCAACGGACTCGGAAGAAGAATCGATTGTGGTCACTAGAGAAGAAGAGAAAGTCGACCCTGAAGACGAGGCCGATTTTGAGCGTGAGTACGCCAAGATGATGGCTGAAAGTTTAGAATCGCGAAAGCATGAACGCAAATCTACGTTCGATGTTCCGCTTCCTATACGGCGCAAGGATCGCGAAACCTCCACAACGAACGAGTCTTGGAATGAAGATTCTGCCCCAGTCAGCAATTCCCCGGCCATTGGCACCATGGCATTTTCTTTGCTTACGAAGCGTGGCAACCGCCAACAGGTAAGTGATCCTACTTCAGTATCTACGAGATCGTGGGCTAATGGTCCACAGACACGTACTGTTGCTCTCCCCTCGGATTCAACCTTCGCGGTGGCCATGAAGACGCAACAAGCTGCAGAGAGAGAGGAGCAACAGAGGATTAAGAGCTTGGTCTTGAATTATGACCTTCGTGATGGAGAAGAGCAAGATGGTGATACTCTACAAACCCCTCTACTTCCCAACCTCAATATTCACAATACGAAAGCAGGTATCGAAAAGGCCGCCGCAGCTAATGCTAGACCCGACAAGTCCAGCAATAATCGCAGCGGTCAGCGAGCGAGGAAGTTGCAACTCAGTGACGTCGACTGGTATGGTTCCAAAAAGAGTCCTTCAGTCGCTATCCAAGAAAATTTCCCTTCAGTATCAGAAAATCTAGGGCCTCCCCGTCCAGCACCGGCCCCTCATACAACTAATAGTTGTGTGAATTTGTCCAGTGCTGGACATGCTAGTGCTGCTCACCGGCCGCCGTTTAGATCCACAATTGCGACTGGTAGACTCACCAAGAAAGCAATGCTGGCTGAACATGCGTCTCGAAAGGTCTCCAAAAGCGAGCCTGAATGACAATCGCGCTTTGCAGCCAGCAGGCTTTTGTTTTTTGAACTTAAGTGTTTATTGATTTGTACTATTACATGAGCGACA
Source organism: Chaetoscypha palmicola (assembly GCA_003988945.1). Lineage (NCBI taxonomy): Eukaryota > Fungi > Ascomycota > Leotiomycetes > Helotiales > Helotiaceae > Chaetoscypha > Chaetoscypha palmicola. The sequence continues at coordinate 27,306 of QYAH01000030.1, read as the reverse complement.
AGTGCTAATCGTAACCCTGGTATGTGCTTGGGGTATAGGACTTGATTGGAGCTAGATCTTGATAGCTGCCGAGATTTCACTTGGTAGCTTACATCACTACTACTACTACTACTTCTCGTCGACGAGATTCACTCGAGTCAAAACTCATTCAACTCTTCCGCGCCTAGAGGTTCTACGAGCGCGGCGACGGCGATCAGAGACAAACGAACGCGATCGATGTCCCTGCTTGCACATTCCCGCGACCGACGAGCAACCGAAGGGGTGAAAGCAATACTGGTGCGGATCAGCGTATTGAGCGTTGAGAAGTTAAGAAAGTCATACGCGGAGGTTGACCATTTAGGGATTGGTAGGCTGACATGCCCTAGAGAAAGACGAAGTTGTGAGGGGAAGGAAATGTAATTTGTCAAAGTGGTCAGAATTTGGCGCTGCCACATTCAGTGCGAGGTGAGAAATGCTTCATCACAGTCATTCATTGTCAAACAAGTCATTCTTTTTGCGACCTCCCAGATTTGTGCCGTGCTGTTCAGGTGACAACCATAGTACACCACAGTAGTTGGTACCTGATGTGATATCGCCTTAGATACAATGAGTAAAGAAGTAGTAATCGCAAGACCATCCAACTACCCTAGTTGAAACCCAACGGATTAACATCGTCCAACATCAGTTTCATCTCACCATACCTTTACCGCGCGTGCAATCGTCGCTACACCAGATCACTCGTCCCTGCAGTATGCAGTCATCACCACTACCAAACTCCCACATCGCGCTCTACGGAGTACGCAAACCGGGAATTCGGGATCATGACCGTGAGGCTGTGGCGCTACTAGTACAATGCAGAATTGCCAAACGTGAAGCGTGAGTGAGTGAGTGATGGTGAAAAGCAAGCAAGCAGAGATAAGATCATAAGAAATGCGGTGAGGAGAATCAAAAGTGGCGGAGTGCTTTTTTTAACCCTTCAAGGAGAATAAGTCTCGTGTTGAAGTGTAGTTACTGTCTCTGTGCTGTGATTGACCCTCGTCGCGTGTTAAAGAATGGACGACCTGCGCTGAATCCTGCGTGGTGTAGAAAGAAATGTTCCGAAACACGAGGTCTTGCAGCGTGAAATATCGTGGACGGTTGGGTGCTGTGGTTTTCTATCCAAAAGCTGCATGCGAGGGATTGGTTCGGAAAGCTTGGTGACGGGCGAGCTAGGGGAGGGTGGGATGTAGATGTATGTGTTTGCGCTGCATCGAGAAGACCATTCGCCACTTGGGCTACAGACTAGGACCGAATGATCCGATCGTGATATGAGGATGTGATTGAACGAGGGGCATGAGGAGAGGGCCAATTAAAGGTGGGAGATTGGGGGTGTTGAGGATGTGCATATGCAATAATAGATGTGTTATAGACTTTTTATTTATGTTGGAAGTTGGGTGCGTCTGCTGGTTTAGCGCATTAGGAAGTTGGAGATGGGGAGGTGAAACAGGTTCAGCTTGTGATGAAGAGTTGCCGGAATTGTCTTGAATGTTGAAGATGTTTTTTAGATGTGTTGTTTTGGATTTTGTTATTATGGTGGATGTGATATGATGTAATGAAATGTGAATACTGTATATCAAGGTTTCTCTTCGGAGGAAAAATCGCTTGGCAGAAATTTGACTTTTCCATCGTGAAATAGGAATGAGATTCGCTTATAAAACGTGACAGGTATAGCGCTGCCAGAATTCCACGACGACCGTTTTCGTCAGACTGCGAGCGAGTGGCGTGTTTTCGAAAAAAAGCAAAAAAATTGAAAAAAATACGATGAAAAAGATTCAATACCTGTAGCACGGGCATCAAAAGGTCGCAAAGTCCGACGAATACGACGGCGCCCACGAATCGCCAGGGCCGCCTGTCTCCCCACAATGTGCAATGCTAAAAATACTCGCCGCCTATCGATATCGTCCTAAAGGGGAAGAATGGTGGAGTCGGTTGCAGATGTTATGCACGACATGGACCAGGGCGTGGGTGCCATTCGCTTGGATGTTTGTTGACTCCGCACATCGCGAGCTAGGGGCCAGGTTTGCTGTGTTTGAAACGACGAGCGGCGGCGGAGATTTGAGAGGCGTGGAAATGGAATGTTGGTTGGGTAGAAGTAGGATCAGGGGGTGGGATGAAACGTACGCGGAATGACGCATGTTGGGACGATGTGTTTGGAGCTGAGGAAACGTTCTCGTGGGGTCTGTGGTTATTCGTCTGATGTTGGACACGATAGGCTCGCTTGGGAAGGGGTATGCTTTACGTAGTGACGTGCGGTTGTTTAATATATGAAGTTACTATGCTTGCTTCAGTGTGTAATCTTGGAAGATCTTGAGATGCGGCGTACATGAGCATATCAACCGCATCCTTCTGACTTGTTATGGTCGCCGCTGATGAGGTAGCATTGCATGAATTTGATGGACCTCTAAGGTCTGAATGTTGACGTCTTGTTCCCAATGAAAACCAGATAGCAGTGTACTATAAGGCCTAAGCAGAGATCGCTTCACTACTCAAGTTCGTGAGGGTGATTAATTTTTGGGTAAGACGGCTGACTTGGAAGTTCGAATGAACATTGAAACACCGATGTCAAAGTTCCCGTCCTCGCTAACCTCCTATTCACGTCTTCATGATCTAAGCGCTGAGGACGTCTTGGCTGGACGCTTAGCCTTCCTCTGCATGGAGAATTTGATGACGCCAGATTGACTATGTACATGTCTCAATCCATCTTGCGAAGGCGAGCCTCGCTAGAACAATAACCGCAACGAAATTCAATCCAACGTCGTGTCTATGTACAGTACATGTCGTGGAGAAAACGTGAAATGTATCGATCCAAGCAGGATGCCATAAATGTGTTCATCCCTTCCTCATTAACATCGAGCTTGCGGAACCTGTGGCGAGTCATTCTTCTTGAGCCAAGCTAGAGGCTGACTCGAATGCTCCATGACGGGCGGTAGTAGGTCAAGCGGTGGCGCTACCAGAGAAGTCAAAGCCAGTGACACCATGTCAGAGCAACGCACACTAAAGTAAATACTCTCTTAACCGCTTGCCATCATGAATTGCCCGCGATATGTTGAATTAAGTCATTAGCTCTGCACGGGCAAGCGGAACAGATCAGGACTTACCAAGTACTGTATGTACCTAACGGTGTTGGACTCGGTGTCATCCGAAGCATTGTAACAAACGACACTAACCGGGCACCTAAGCAGTACGTACGAAAGTACAGTTGGTCTTGCGGGACGGGTGAACGATATGGTGAAGAGACCGGATCTTCAATAGGCTGTATTCCAAGACAATGACAGACGTCGATGCCGTCTCTATGAACCAAAAAAAAAACGTGAAAATGTTCAGCTTGAAAAATTAGAGGTGTTGAATTAAAGATGGTGTCGCTGCTGGATGGTGGGCAGTGTCGAGCCACTAGGCTCGTTCAAAAGAATTAGTGTACCAAGACCATAGGTCCCAAGGTACTAAATAAGTAAAGAGCTTCCCGTACTTTGCAGAATTTTTAACTTAAGGGGTCCTGGTAGAGTACGGTACTGGGCTTGGATACTTACGTGAGTAGATATGCTTCTGAAAGAGGTCATTGAGATCCTTACGATTGACGGACTTCTGATCTAAAGTGAAGTGGCGTCTCGCTACTCATGTTGCTACGAAGTACCAAGATCTTTCTTCAGCTGCGTCCAGTATACGAAGTACTATGATCCCTTAGAGGTCATTGAGAACGAGTAGGGGTAGGGTTACCCAACGAGTAAAAGAAAGCTGGCATCTTGGCTACTTACTTCGAAGTACGTGGGAGACAGAATGAGGGTGTGTAAGGTTGCTTTAGCGAGGTTTTCGGAAGTATTTTGGAGCTTGTCTACGTACCGGTAGGTATGATGAAAGCGCATCGAGTTTGAAGCCGGAACAGTTCGCTTCTTTGCCTCCTACAAACTAGAGCTTTTGATACTCGATATTTGATATCCGAATAAGAGCGAAACTACGTACAGCAGCAGGAGACATACAAGTAGAGTGATGTGTGAGGTGATGGGTGGTTGGGTGGTGGCGTTTCTTTTCTCAGGGATTTTCAACACCAGCATGGATGCCGAGGTCACCCAATCGTGGGCATCCCGGCATGGTTCGCTCATCCATGTCGTGGCTTTCGTGGCTTTTTGAAGACCAGAGCCCTAAGAGTCTAGGCGCCGCATCGGGCCCTTGTCGTGCTAGCAGTAGTGCGTCAGGCCTTTTTCGCTTTTTCGCTTTGCGCGCAAGGTCCAGTGACTGCAGTCCAACCTCACCTCCTCACCTCATACCCGGCCACTCACCACGCAGCCAACTCTACACACTGCACGGCTACACGTTAGCTGTTTTTGCGTAGGGAGATGCTCGTGTACGAAGAAGAAGTATGCTTCGTACCAACCGGGCAAACCGTAAGTCGTTGGCCCATCGCTCGAAGCAGACCGCAAATGCTTCGAAGTAAGAAGCTACCGTCGAAGCGTACGGAGTACTCGAGTCGGTGCGCCATTCAATCCATGGATCGTTGACCAGCGATCCCCGCTAGAAAAGAAAATGTACATGCCCGTTTAGGAATAGATGTGCTTTACTCCCGCCCTCTCTCGCCGACCCTGAGTTTCGAAGCATGAAGACGTACCGTACCGTACGCACAGAAAGCAGGCATGGGTCGAAGTACTTCGTGGGCGTTTCCACGGGTGGACGTTTGGACCTGGTCGCCGAGTGCCCAGGTGGGGTCGAGTCGATTTACGACGTATTCTCCACGCTTCCAAGTCCAAGTCCGAGTCCAAGTCCAAGTTCCTTGACCTACTGCGAAGTACCTTCAAAACTGGTGCTTCGTGCGCCTGGGCAGGCGAACCGTGAAGCATACATAGAAAGTACTTTCATACATAGAAAGTGCTTGCCCTCACTTTCACTTTCACTCCCCCCCGGGCCCCTTCTTCTTCCCGCCTTTGCGTTTCATTCACGTTCGCTGCTATTCATCGACGTACATCTGCGCAACTCTCTTCCCTCTCGCCGTATCGATGGAAGTTTAAGTTCTTATTTCCCATCTATCTGTGTGAGCTCCTTCCTCACTCTCGCTCAACACCACCGCCAACGCCAACACCAACATCACTGCCGCCCCTTCCTGTGTTTCGGCCTCCATTCACTCCACGTCGATTTTCTACTTCAACTGAAACACGGCAGCTTTCGTGTTGTAATAGTAGACCAGAGCGACATCCACCCACCACGAAAATACAACCCGGTCCTGCAGCTCGCCATCGCGCATATCTCGAGATACATGGACCAGATCCAACCTCGATTCGCGCCCTCGTCCTCTTGAACGTCTATTTGAGCCACCCGCCTCACACCACTCGACCAGGCATTTCCACACATCTTCCAACCGACAGGCCGGATAAAGTGTTTGCAGGTGATCCACTTCAGTCAGCCGACTGAGTGCGACTAGAATTGCATTTCGAGGCCGCGGTGCGACAAATATAGTTTTGTCAACCAGCCAGACGAAATACATTCACGCTTAGAAGACCCAAGATTCTTTACTGCGCCTTCTTGTATGTTAAGCCCGCTCTTGTGTTGGAAGACTTTGGACGTCGCGCCATATTTGGGGGCATAACGTATTCTAACACCAGGTTTTGCAGTCTCTCGTTCCTGGCTCTACTCTTCTCACGGGATCCTGCAGCGCTGCAGCTCGCCGTACGGAAACCTTTAAAGACCTCGCGGCACTGCAATAGTCTGGTCATCTGTCGTCAAATTCTTGAGAATTTGATCTCGAATCTCCACTAAATTTCTTTTCATCATGGTACAGTACGATACATCACCATGGGCGACCAAGGATGTGAGTTGCGCCTTACTCCCAGTCTCTTAAATGAATCCCAGCGAGGATCAGGGCAATTACTGAACAGCTTGAATTTAGATCGTATATACTGCCATTGTAGGTTCGGTAATGCTGGCAGCTTTTCTGGAATGGTTCCTGTGGCTGGCAGCTTTTATGTATTGTCTGGTGAAGGTCTATCAAAAGGCTGAGCACTGGACAGTGAAAGTGTTAGCCGTGATAGTTGCGTTACTTTTTACTGGATTGAGGTATGTTCTTCCATTCAGCGGCCAAATCGTAAAAAGAAAAAAAGATACTGATTCCTCAATCTAGATGCATCTTCCTTCCAATTATGATCGTTACACTTCCGTTGCCAAACCACATTACTCAATACTTTCCACTTTCCTTAGTTTCCGTCCTGCAATGGTTTGGATTCTGGGCTTTCGCGGGACTATTGACCATCCCATGGCTCTTCTGCGTCTATCAACTCGTAACCCACCAATTGGGTCGCACGAAACGCATAAAACAAGTTTTGGATGAGCATTCGGCGCCAAAAGTGGTCATTGTAATGCCATGTTACAAGGAGGAACCAGACATCCTCGTGACAGCTATTGACTCGGTAGTGGACTGCGACTACCCGCCCTCGTGTATTCATGTCTTCCTCTCCTTCGATGGCGACCAGGAAGATGAGCTGTACCTCAACACAATCGAGAAGCTCGGAGTGCCTCTTTCCCTGGATTCGTACCCCAAGAGTATTGACGTCACATACCGAACAGCCCGTATTACAGTGTCTCGATTTCCCCACGGAGGCAAGAGACATTGCCAAAAGGCCACTTACAAGCTCATCGATAAGGTATACACAGAATACTTGAAGCGAAACGACAATCTTTTCATTCTTTTCATCGATTCCGACTGTATTCTGGACCGAGTCTGTTTACAGAATTTTGTGTACGATATGGAACTTAGCCCGGGAAATTCTCGAGATATGCTGGCCATGACGGGTGTTATTACGTCGACGACGAAGAAGCATAGTTTGATTACACTTCTTCAGGATATGGAATACATTCATGGTCAGCTATTCGAACGGACCGTTGAGTCCGGATGTGGTTCGGTGACCTGTTTACCTGGCGCCTTGACCATGCTTCGATTTTCTGCCTTCCGAAGAATGGCCAAGTACTACTTCGCGGACAAGGCGGAACAGTGTGAGGATCTCTTCGATTACGGCAAATGTCATCTGGGTGAGGATAGATGGCTAACACATCTTTTCATGATCGGTGCCAAAAAGCGTTACCAGATCCAGATGTGCACCTCGGCATTTTGTAAGACGGAGGCTGTACAAACTTACCGATCTCTCATTAAGCAGCGGCGTAGATGGTTTTTGGGATTCATCACTAACGAGGTGTGCATGTTGACGGACATTCGAATCTGGAAGAGATATCCAATATTGGCCATTGTCCGCTTTATGCAAAACACCATTCGAACGACTGCTCTTCTATTCTTCATCATGTTGATCTCAATCATCAGTACGTCGAAGAAGATCAAAGACCTTCCGGTTGGGTTTATTGGCATTTCTCTTGGACTGAATTGGCTAATGATGATTTACTTTGGCGCTAAGCTGAAGCGTTTCAAGATTTGGCTGTACCCTCTCATGTTTATCATCAATCCGTTCTTCAATTGGTATTACATGGTATATGGTATCTTTACCGCAGGTCAAAGGACTTGGGGTGGCCCTCGCGCCGATGCTGGTTCCGCAGACGCTTCTACAACGCCCCAACAAGCGATCGAAAAAGCTGCCGCTCAAGGAGATGATCTCAATGTCGTCCCAGAAACTTTCAAACCTTCTGCCGAAGCCCAGAGTAACGCCTTAGTCCGTACTGGAATTCCTCTTCAACCTCCTGATAAGATTGAAGGGCGTTTTACCGCCGCAGAGAGACTTCCAGGTGGTTGGTATCAACAGAACAATGATTCTCTGGTTAGCCAAAGGCTCGGAGGGCTCGATTCGAATGGCCCCGGACGCATACCGATCCATCCTCGAGACTCTTTCGATAGCAATCTCACCTCGCCAAGTAGCAGTAATTCAGTTTATATGCCGAGACGGGTGGAGAGTATAATGGGCGAAGAGGACAAGAAAAAATACGCTATGGCTCAGGCTAGTCAACGAGCAGCTGGCGGTGCTTATATGACTGAGCCTGCGCATGGACGTGTATACGAGATTACCGATGCAGAGCTCAAGCAAGGCAATTGGAAGGAATCTGTGGAATCTTTTCAATCGTATCAAGACCGCCCGGATCACCGTCAGCGAGACCTCACTCGCAGCGGCGCTGATGAACATGGTTCGCCATACGAACCTGAATCGCCGCCAGATGGCGCGTTAACTGTTCCACAGCCAGCGTCTTCTAGCCAGACCAGACGAAGTGGAAGGAGCCCGCTCGCCCGAGTTAGTCTCGTTCGAAGTCGTTCTGACGAGGAGGCTTTGGAGATGGAGAACCATCCGAGAAGGGTTTCTCACAAGCAGCACCCTCGTGAGCCGTAACCAGGGGCATGATATCGACTAAGTTTCTGGTAGATTTTGATTGAGATTTTTGCATTTCTTTTTGTTCTTATTTGCATAGCCTGGCGCTGGGATATGACGGTTGCATCAAATAGGTGAACCAAAAGAGACGATTCGATCATTTGACCGACACAGACGGCAGAGTTGGCACATGCCATTAGCCATTCCTAGATAATAATAGAATTAATGAACGACCGATAGAAAATGATGTCTCTGAGAATGTGTTAGTTAGACTTGTGCTTGTCCAGCTTCACGTTGGTGAATCGATCTTATTCGTCGACAAGTTACCCCGCCAAGGGTCAACAGCACTCTTCCTTTGTAAGACTTCTCATAGAATGTAACCAACTATGGTTCGATGTTAGAATCAAACTCCCTGGAATGCTTGGTTCTATTGAAAAGGATTCTCTCGTCGTTTGGATTGTCATCCCGCGTTGGTTATCGCCAAAAACATGTATTTACTTAGTTGGCAGGTGTTGGCTCGGAGCCCTATCCGTACCGCAACCCCACCAACCCACTACCACCAACGCATCATCATAGCAACCACCAAAACCCGATACGAAAAAGAAAGGTGATAAGGATTCGCTAGCGTCACGTGACAGCATCTCTAAAACTTCACAGAATGGCACTTGCCACGTGTCGTGAGCTTAGAAAGCACGCGGAAATGCCTTGATGAGACTTTCTAGTCCTCAAATGACGCTTTCGCAGGGTAATATCGTGGTAATGAGGGTCGATGTTACGTGTTTTGCTGGGAGGAAGTGGGAGGAAGCGATGAGAAGCATCTCGAAGCTGCCCGCTATCGAAGGCGGTGGAAACACTAGCGAGCCGGTGCCTTACCTTTAGAATATTTTTCACAGACACGCTGGACAACCACAAGCCAAAACATCTCTGCACACATAACAAGGCGTGCGCATTAGACCAACGAATCTGCTCTTTACGATCTTCTTTATTCTCGTCTGCAATCTCGTTTTTCCGTATTCCCTTCCAAACCGTAATCGCATCGAAGCCGCGAGAATGAGTGGTATGTCAACAATCGCTGCCCCGCAGCCTTCTTAGAGATTTGCTGACAGCTTTGTTTTCAGTCGTCGGTGTTGACTTCGGAACGCTCAATACCGTCATCGCGGTTGCTCGCAACCGTGGTGTTGACGTCGTATGTGTCCTAGATCGATTATGTTTCAGATTGTTGAAATACTGACTGCGTCAGATCACAAATGAAGTCTCCAATCGCGCCACACCGTAAGTCTTTCCAACCCCACCACGGCCCCGACATGATCTAACAAATCATCTAGATCGCTTGTCGGCTTTGGTCCCAAGTCTCGATACCTCGGCGAGCCTGCGAAGACGCAAGAAATCTCAAATTTGAAGAACACCGTGGGGTCGTTGAAGCGGTTAGCAGGACGGACTCTCAGCGATCCAGATGTCCAGATCGAGCAGCAATTCGTTTCGGCGCCTTTGGTCGATATCAATGGGCAAGTGGGCGCGGAGGTCACATATATGGGCAAGAAGGAGAGATATACATCTACACAGCTGGTATCCATGTTTCTGAGCAAGGTCAAGGCTACGGCATCCGCAGAATTAAAACTCCCAGTCTCAGATCTGGTAATGAGTGTACCAGCGTGGTTTACCGACGTGCAACGAAGAGCGCTTATGGACGCTGCTGAGATTGCCGGACTCAAGCTTCTCCGTCTCATGAACGACACCACCGCCGCAGCTTTGGGTTACGGTATCACAAAGACCGATCTGCCAACAGCGGAAGAGAAGCCAAGACGAGTTGCCTTTATCGATATCGGACACAGCAATTACTCTTGTTCGATTGTGGAATTCAAGAAGGGAGAACTGGCAGTCAAGTCTACCGCATACGATCGTCACTTCGGTGGACGTGATTTTGACAAGGCTTTGGTTGACCACTTCGCTGCAGAGTTCAAGGAGAAGTACAAGATTGACATCAAGACCAATCCAAAGGCCGTCGTCCGCGTTGCTGCAGCCGCAGAGAAATTAAAGAAGATCTTATCCGCCAATCAGCAGGCTCCTATCAACATCGAATCCCTCATGAATGACGTTGATGTTCAAGGCATGATGAAGCGGGATGAATTGGAAGCACTTGTGGAGCCTCTCCTCAAGCGCGCCACTGTTCCTCTCGAGGATGCTTTGGCGCAGGCCAAGCTGAACAAGGAGGATATAGATATCATCGAACTTGTCGGAGGTTGCACGCGTGTCCCAGCTTTGAAGGAACGTATTCAGCAGTTCTTCGGAAAGGGTCTTTCTTTCACACTTAACCAAGATGAGGCTATCGCTAGAGGTTGCGCGTTTAGCTGCGCTATTCTTTCTCCCGTCTTCCGTGTTCGTGACTTCGCCATCCACGATATTGTCAACTACCCTATCGAGTTCACCTGGGAGAAATCACCTGACATTCCAGATGAGGACACCAGCCTTACCGTCTTCAATAAAGGAAACGTCATGCCGTCAACGAAAATTCTCACATTCTACCGTAAGGAGACCTTCAATCTCGAGGCTAAATACGCAAAGCCAGAACTGCTACCTGGGAAGCTCAACCCATGGATTGGACAATTTTCCGTCAAGAACGTCAAAGCCGATTCCAAGGACGACTTCATGATTTGCAAATTGAAGGCACGTCTGAATTTGCACGGTATTCTGAATGTGGAGTCTGGTTACTTTGTGGAAGACATGGAGGTTGAGGAGCCAATACCCGAGGATAAGGACGCTGAGAAAAAAGACGGTGACAAGAAAGATCCAGATGTGAGTAGCTTCCTCTTCTGAATGATGGAAGCGAAGTTTGTCATAGAACTAACACTTTTGTAGGCGATGGATACCGACGACAAACCAAAGACCCGAAAAGTGAAGAAGCAAGTCCGAAAAGGAGACCTTCCCATCATTTCGGGAACATCCTCACTAGACCAGGCCAAGAAAGATGCCGCAGCAGAACAAGAGTCTGCTATGATCATGGAGGATAAACTTGTTGCCGACACTGAGGAAAAGAAGAACGAGCTTGAGACTTATATCTATGATATGAGAAACAAGATCGATGACACATACGCTGAGTTCGCTAGTGAGGAGGAGAAGACAAAGTTGAAGGCCAAGCTCGAGACAAGCGAGGTAAGCTCATCATATCTTGTATCCCACCGTAACATAGACCTGACAGCTATCTAGGACTGGCTCTATGATGAGGGCGAGGATGCCACTAAGGCAGTGTACGTGTCTAAGATGGACGAGATTCGAGCTGTTGCTGGACCGATTGCACAACGCTACTTCGACAAGATCGAAGCGGAACGTGCAGCACAGAGAGCTCAGGAAGAAGCTGAGCTGCAAAAGAAGAAAGAGATGGCAGAAGCTGCTAGAGCTGCTGCCATGGCACAGGAAGCGGCTGCTAGCAAGGACGAAGAAATGACTGATGCGGAAACGACGAAGCCAGACGAGATCGTTGAGCCTGAGTCGAAGTGAAGATTATGACCACTACGATGAAGCAATAACGAAGTTCATGACGGGAGGACCTACATTAAAAAGTCTACTGGGCCCTGAAACGAACATATATGTCAAGGCTTTTCACTGCATTGATCCATGAATGCATTTTAGGTCAACCTTTTTCTGTGGTTGTGTGCTTTACATAGACGGCGATCTGATGCTTGCATGCGGTACAATGCGATCGAGAATAGAAATGACAGCGTAAATCCTAAGTAAAAAACTTATAGACATTGACGTGGTCCTGGTACCTCTGATCTTTGTATGTGACGTCAAATGTGCTTGCGGGACAGTTGGGTGAGCTGGTGAGATTTCGCTAGCGATACCGTGTCATCTAATAGCATTACCACCGACACCGGCACATCCTAATAGTACTTCAGAAGTACTTATAATCAATAGTGTGACTGACATTTGTATATATTTTCAAATTCCTATGTTTGTCACTCAGAAGGGATCCTTGCCCTATCTTGTGAGGTGATAAATCAATCGCTGACCAAATAGTAAGTAGCGTAACATAATCTTCGATCTCTTGCCAATCCGAGTTATGTCAGTCCTACGACGGATCGATTCCAAAATCTCTCGACTCGTGTGGTTGAGAGCTAGGCTGTTCGGTAGTAGAGAAATGGATATCGAGATAGATAATGATAATTAATGTATGGGGATCAGCGAGGATTCTCTATAAGCAGCAGGCTTATTAACGAATCTGTGGATGTGAGATAGAGCTCTGGGATTAGTTGGTTCTTTGATTCTGGGTTGGGTGTCTGAGGAGATGAGGAGATGAGATTATGATATTGAGCACTATACTACTAAGAGGCTCGCGAAAGGACGCTCGGGAATGGAGACGGAATAGTTGTAGCATGCAAGGGGATCTGGATAGTGGGGTTCTTGTTAGAAGTCTTGTTTGGGTTGTATGGAAGGATGTCGTGCTTGGAATTGAAAGTGGAGAGGGGCTAGTGGGGTAGCGTTTTGTGTGAGGATTGTAGGGATGTGATGAGGGAAAGGGAGGGAAATGGAAGCTGGGCGTATAAAAATGGAGGAAGTATATGAAATCAGGAATTGTATTCTGCAGAGGAAATGGCACTGCAGGCTTGTTGTTTATCAACATCGATCTTCAAATTAGGTCGCATGGATAGATCTTCGGCGGCTGTCGCTTGAAAATGGCTTATTCTCCTTTTCTAAAAAGAAAAAGAAAAGTAGATGCGAAGGATGTGCAAAGAATTACAGAGATATTCCTGACTTACGAGATGTCCCTCCGGGATTCATTCGATTTCTATTGCTAATGGTACTCCTAACCCCCATCGAATCTTTCAAGCTTTTCTGGAATGAGGGGTGTCAATGGTTGTATATATGTTGATCGTAAACCAAATGCGTTTAGCTATCGTGATGAATTAGTCGTGCTTGATTTTGCCAGAGGACGACTAGGTAAGTGATAAACACTTACATGATAACAGACCAGGAGCAACGTGACGTTGCTGTTAATCTTAGACACTACAGTGTAGCGAGAATAGATGGTCCAAAACCTGTGAATTCACATCACCGACAGCTGAATCTAGTAGTCGTGACTCTGCGGCCTGTGACCAAACTTTTGGGTTACACTACCACGTATTGATTGATTTGGAAAATACCAAGTTTTCTCCCTAACATAAGTCTGCGAACGGCACTCGATTCATTGAGATTTTGAGGGAGGAGAATTCGCAGCTCACGACTGACTGAGTCTACGAGCTGTGGAATAGCTGAGTGGGCGGAGTGGGCTAAACACCACGCTTGTTCCCGAGCCTCAGTACCGCGCATAAGGCGTTTTAAGTTTTGGAGCTATCAAAGAATGCGGAGAAGGCTAGTTGTTTGATGGCGTGGTCATATGCCACGGCGCGATTGTAGGCACTCGACGACAGCTCGTGGTAGCTCACGATGATTTCTTGATGTTCTGTCGATCGACGTGGCGGATTTGACGTGGTACAACAAGGAATTTAGAAGGATGGAGTTGATAGTTGCTAGATATGTTACGAAGGTAGGTTTTTGTTGAGGCAGGAGGCTCACTATGAGATCTCGCTTGACAATCCAAGCAGGGGGGCTCGGTTATGGTACGGAGGACGCGGCCACAAGTCTTGCAATGCCAAGATTTATACGCCACAAGGCGCCACACGACTAGGGTGTCCTATAGCAACGGCCTTTAGTGTACGAGCCCTCTAAAGCTCAGAGCCGCTAAAGTCCCCTAGACTCTCAGCGTCTTTCCGTTGCTAGGTGAGCTCCCTGCTAGTTAAGCGAGCTTGGCTTATATCCTTGGCGTTGCAAGACTTGTGGCCGCGTCCTCCGTATTTGACTTCACTCCCGTGGACGTCGTACCATTCATCTCCAACCTTCTTTGGCATTACAGCCTGCAGCCTACACACGACATATAACAGCTCTCATCGCCGGAGGTTTTGATCAAAGCAACTTCACGTCTCCGCGTCCCCAAGTCCACCAATACGTTCTCGAACAAGTCTCGCTAGCGTCCTTCCCCGCATTTCGCGTGCGCTCGCCTAGTCTCTCCATAGACAGACAACGAAGCGCCCGTGCTGCCGCCAACCCCTTTTCTGAATAGTCCGGTATGTCTTGCCTTCCACTCAACCGGCAGACGAGTCGCGGACTTTTGGATTTCCAGGACGCGCAGATGGGAAGGTTTTATCGTGCGTGACGGTTATTGGATGTGCGGAGCGCTGTAATTCCGTTGCGCGAGATCCATGACGTGGGATTGTGGAAGGATGTACGGAGTACGAGTACATGTAGTCAGACGGTGGGTGGTTAAGATTGAATCTGTAACTGGGGGATGGTCAGTTGTGGGTTATGGACATCTAGAAGTATGTAATGGGAAGGCACATAAAGACGTACAGCTCGAGAGTCATCAAGATGCGGGTACTTGACCAAGTTTAGTCCACAACCAATAACACCACGCAGAACAACAACACATACGACTCGACTGTGCTTCTGCTTGCGAGGCATATCTAGAAGACCCCGCGCTCGACTCACATCGACTAAAGCCGGGTAGTTTCCAGATCTGCCAAGCCCTGCCTCGCTACGCTATATACAGGCATGTTCTAATGACCGTACGACGCGCTTGTGCCGAATTGGGACAGCTCGAGGGGAGCTGAGCTCTTTTCCTGTTGTCCATGCGCGCCCGGGAGGCATCGTACGAGTAGAAACTTTGTTCTGTTGGGATCGCCTGATCGTCAATAATGGCTGTTGAGAATCCGGGGATCCGGGGGTTTGATGGTCGGATTTGGGAGAGGGGAGAGGGGAGAGGGGAAATGGTACATATATACTCATGCGAAACCCAGTTTGTCTTGGAAGTATATTCTATCTTTTGGACCTGTTATAGATAACGCAGACTTCCCTCTTGGCCATCCCGTGTCTGAACACTATATCTACCCAAGCCGAGCTTGCAAATCCACCTGAGCAGCAAAATCCTGCCAGCAGAACTTTCATAAAATCTCACCACAGCAACAGACATCTCTCAGACATTTCTCAGACACCTCGACAATGGCAATAGAACACAACGCACAAGCGAGACAGAACAGACAGGTCAGCTCCAACGGCGATCCATTCGAGAAAGACTTCTCTCACAACGGGATCCTGAACGGAACTGGCCACGGGTACCACAACGGCGCCGAAACCTACCACATGAACGACACGAACATGGAACACGGCGATGCCCTACGACGAATCCGCACCGCGGGCAGCATTTCCATCTCGCCAGAACTGTTCGAGAAGATCTATCTGTCTCCTCAGAATGTCGTTAAGGGTGATTTGCGGAAGACGTTCGCTAATCCTACACCTCTGTACGTTTCCAAATCCATGGGCAATTGAAGGCTGGCCTAATAATATCATAGATGTCTCATTGGCTTCCTTTTATCCCTATCTCCTCTATCCTGTGATCTGATGGGATGGCGAGGCGCCGGCGGCAATGGAGCAGCTGGAATGTAAGTGCCAGCAAACACCTTTCCACCCACTGATTTCGACCCTCGCTAACACGTTCGCAGCGGCACATACTTCTTCTTCGGCGGCCTCCTCATGATCGTAGGCGCGATACTGGAATTCGTCCTAGGAAACACATTCCCCTTTGTAGTGTTCGGATCATTTGGAGCTTTCTGGCTGTCCTACGCCGCAACACTGCAACCGTCATATTACGCCTACGGTCTCTACGCCGAAGCAGGAGCAGAGCCGGCTACAGGACTCGCGACCGTCGGCTTCACCGCGTCCTTCGCCTTCTTCCTCGTCTTCATGGGCGTGCTATGCGTCATCTATCTCATCTGCTCGCTGCGCACCAACGTCGTCTTCGTCGTCATCTTCTTCACGCTCGTCATCGCGTTCGGCCTGCTCGCGGGTGCGTTCTGGCAGAATGCCAACGCGATTGCGAACGCGGATGCTGACGCGGCGGCGCTGGCGATGCGGTTGCAGAAGGCGGCTGGTGGCGTGGCGTTTGTGACTTGTATGGCTGGATGGTGGATCTTCTCTGCTATCATGCTTGCGGCTCTGGATTTCCCGTTCCAGCTCCCTGTGGGTGATCTGAGTACCATGATCAAGGGCGCAAGTGAGAAACAGAAGGTCCGGAGGGAAATCCGTTCAGAGAATGAACAGAGTATGGTTTAAGTGTTAAGATGGTTTGAGGTTGTCGTTGTGGTGTGTCTAATGTCCTGGGGATCGGAGAGTACGTTTGGCGAAATCTGAAGATCGGGCGGGATATTACTGTCGTGTAGAATATGGAGTTGTTGGCGCTTCTAGCAAGAGTACTCAGAGAGTGTCCTATAATATCTCAGCTCGTTGGGAAAAAAAAAATACAATTTTTAATAATCCTACCATCAATCCTCCGTTGGGTCCCCAATCATCGCCCTCTTTCTTTTCAACGATTAGCTATTCATTCAGCATCCCTTTCGTCCGCCGATGCTTGGCATTTCTGTGAATATAGCCGAGGTTTGCTGCTGCTGCATATGTTCTTTCGATTTCAAGGCATCAACCTGACTCGAATCTTGAACTATAGAACTTGTCTCTCACATTCAGATTGGCATAGGAGCTGCATTGACCAACGCCAAATGAACGATAAGTGGATCTGACCCAGCCCTTTTCACACGAAAGGATCTTCTAGATGTCCTCTTTGGTATAACGCTCGATTCCTCCACGCTTGTAAATTGAAACCAGATCTCCAAGAAGTATAGATAAGAGGGAATCATGGAGATCTTACACATGTTATGTTCTTCATTGCAAGATCAAATGCTGAGAAGAAGCTTACTTTAAAAAGCTTCTCTTGAGACGCCGACGTATTTGTGTATCTATGATGTACGTATGCCAAATGCACACTGTAGCAGCCATCTCACCCTGGATGGATACTACACTCCTCTTCTCCATTTCCCATTCGATCACTAAGGACAAAAATAAATGGTTCGGATTTCCCATGTTGTCCTGATGAACCGCCTCGCTATGCTTGGTATGCCAAACTCCTGCGAAAACATGGCATGATAGAACACGCCAGATAGCTTACCAACCATGACAAGAATTTCCTTCCCATTTTTTTCCCAACCAGGAAGGGAATGGGGTATATCGTGCGTGCGGAGGTGGTCTAAGACAAATGAAATTAATATGGCATGTTGTAGTGACGTAAGAAGTCTCCCGCTACTGCTTTCTTCGTTGAACCTTTTCTTTCTAGGCTCATAGCTCGTGCTGTATAGAGTCTATTTCTGACCTGAAGAGTTTTGCATTCGCTTCTGACATCTGTTGAATAGTGTTAATTTGAGAGGAGTTTCAACACAGAGCAAAGAGGCTTACTTTCAAAAGCATGTTAATTGGTTTCGGTTCCTTGTCACCCTCGAATGCTGTGAAAATGATTTGTGCTGTATTTGTTGCCTGCTTATCTTCAAACTTCATAGCTCGAACAATGATGGTATTGAGAACGACTCTATGTGTGTTCTCCTGGCGCATGATGAGCCGTGCGACTGTAGCAGCACTCGAATCGGTCTCTTCGTCTTGTTCGAGACCCGAAGCATCGAATGATCCAGGAATTGCTGCGCCGTTGTCGTCGAAGCTCGCACAAGACCTTGGCACGTTGATCTTCAAGGTCCCTACGCCTCGCTCTTTCCATCCGGCATCTTTCGATTCAAGAGCAAAAAGTTTGGCACGCAGTTGTAACAGGGTTGCGTCACCAGATTCGCCGTCTTCTATATGAACTGTAGCTCGTGTAAGTGTGGATCTGCGATTTCTTGTAGGAAACAAACCTTTAGTTATCTTACTACTCTTCTTTCTCTCCTCTTGCACTGGATGGCCGCCCTCCTCATCATCTGACCCCACGGGCCCTTCGGTTTCATCACTACCACTCCGGTCCTCGTCGCTTTCTTCAGGTGCACCGAAGGCTTTGGCTGGCTTTGCTCCCATGGTCACGGCTTCTTTTCCCGGAGCCGCAAAACTCGAAAGCTTCGGTCCTGACCCACCTGCGAACCCGTTCCCTAGCTTCGATCCAAAGACGCTCCCTGTCCCAAGACCGCCAAAGCCAGAAGCTGTACTCCCGCCGAAGCTTAGACCGGTTGCGGGTTTATCAGACGCGCTTATTGGTTTCGTACTAAGAGCACCAAAACCAGACGAAGACGAATTTGCCCCTCCGAATACGCTCGGTTTTGATGCTCCAAGACTACCAAACCCAGATGTGCTAGTAGCGGCTAGTGATGCAAAACCTGAACTTGCAAATGCTGTTGGCGATGTTTGGGGTTTCTGCGTGAGCTCGCTGCCGAAAATGGGTTTCTTTGCGGGATCGGAAAGCGTCTTCGATGTCTCAGTATTTGTAGGAAGCATGGTAGGAGATTTCTCAGAGCCGGCAGCCGCTGTCGCCTACGCACATGAAATTAGCACTAGCTGAGTGGGCAGATGAAAAGCACATGGACTACAACGAGCGCGTACCTTGGGTTCTGCTTCATCAGCGGCCTTTGTGTAGTCTTCTGAAGTGTCACGAGGACGCTTCCTGTCTGGCCCAGATCTTTCATTTCGACTACCATTCACGACGCTTCCATCAGCAGTCGATCCTGACGCGCTCGTAGGGCTATCTTTCAGCTCATTTGTGTCCTCTTCGTCTTGATCCCGGCCTCTCTTTTTCTTGGGCGAGGATATTCGATCTCTCATCTGCTCGTCTTGTAGATCAGTTAAATCAGCTTCTGGTGTGATTTCCTTGGCCGTTCCCTTCATATCTTTATCTTCGTCGCCCGATGCCTCGATCTCGATTTCGACCACGGACTGTTCCCTTCGCGTTGCGGGCATCAGTTTGTCCGAAATAGTAGTATGCTTGAGTTCTTCGCTCGCCGCCGTCGTGGCAGCATCGTCAGATATAGCAACTGAACTTTTATCCTCTTCCTCATTCATGCTCCGCGCTGGCAATTCATGGTTAGATTCGACGTGAGGATTCATGGCATCAGAATTATGATTGGCAAAATCTGACTGTCGGGCCGACTCATTTGTAGTGGAAGCAATATCTGCAGCAGCAGCAGAAGACATGGCGATTGTGTTTGCAGGCTCTACATGCAAAAGTTGTGGTGGTGCGCTGGCGGAGTTCGCGTTGCCCCTCAGAATCGTGCGGCGTGAATGCTGTGTCTGCTCCGAGGCTCTAGCGTGGCACCCGACCCTTGTTCAACAGTAATATTATACTCACTTCAAAAAGCGACCTAGACTTAAGGATTTGAGAGGACTTGTTATTCCTCGTAATATAGGCAGTAGAGTTTCTCCCTTGGAAAGAAAATAGTTACCATAAAATCGTCGAAGTGTAAATCCATTGTCTCTTTCTTCTACGGTATTTATCGTGAAGTAAATAACATCTCGTGACTAAAGCGACATTACGTAGGTCGATTCATTTACTTAGAGTAGTGAGGTTCAGCTGACGTCCGTCACGAAGCCATTGACATACAACGTTCGAACGTGGAAATCATAACTTGGAAAGGGTTATCTGACTTCTAATCTTTATGTGGTCCGTGATCAATAATAGTTGGCACTTAGTAACATTTCGAGACTTAGTCTAACACTAACATAATGGCACTAGATTCGCGAAATTAGTCTCTCGTTAAAGCCGAAGATTTTGACCGGTTTCTTAGGCTTCCAGACACAGGCTTGTATACTTTGTCTATAGACATTTCGGATCTAACGCGGTGAAAATCTCAGGCTGTGTCAACATGAAACTTTTTAGCCATACGATTAGAACTCACTTAGAATGCATACTAGCCTTGGGTTGGCAAGGAGGTATTTGGAGACTCGAGGCAACAGGTCCCGATGCGCAACTGGCAGACATGCATAAAGGAAGTGGAATCACACGTCTTTCGCTCGTTCAGTTGCGTCCATTCTGCAAAAGCCCAGGGTATAAAACATAATTTTTGATCATCTCGCAAAGGCCGGAATATCTAAAAGTACACAGTGCACAAAGCTAAAACCATGCATCCTCACTAAGGCTCGTCCGTTTTCTAACTGATGAAACAGAGACAGCCCAGGCCGACGTAAAATACAAAAAGGGGATATACCGCAATTCCCACTCTATTTTTGACGACACCGCTACCACCTAGAATACTAACACCCGCCGCTAAGGACCACGCGATGAGAACGAGGTAGATGGGTATCCGAGGAATTACAGGAAGATGGAATGCTGAAAGGAGAGCTGCAATGACGAGGGGAAAGAGGGTATAACCGATAATGCATACGCTTTGAGCGAAAGAGCTGATGATGTGTTAGTCAACGCATCACAAAAGCAAAAGGTTCGGCTTACATATTTCCACCCAATAGCTTAATCTGCATTGTCACAACTGCCTCACCAATCCACACCATAGCGAACACCCCAGAGAAGACGAGACTTTTTTGGTCCTTCCCAGCATTGAAACTCAACAGCAAGCTCAATAGCAGACAGAAGACCAACGGTCCCCAGAGATCCCAATCCCTCAAGCCTTCAGACATCTCTGCCTGGTTTAGTATGTTCTCCGTATCTAAAGCTCTTCCCGCGAACCCCACCAATTCATCTCTGGCACCGCTGATACCTCCACCACGGATGTTCTCATATGCGCCTCGAATGCTTGTAGTGCCTTCTAACATAGAACCGCCGAAGAGGTATTTGGGATACAGGACTTCGCGCATCTTGGACCAGACCGCGAGTAAATCACGACTCAGAGTTTCCCAGACAGATTCATCTATTGTGTTTGTGGGAGCGCGGCGGTCTTCGCCAGGTACACGGGAGGTAAGGTATGATTGATTGAGCGGCTGAGCGTCGGAGGCTATGTTGCCCGTCAGAGGTGCTCGTGAGGATTGCGATTGTAGAGGTTGAAGCGGATCGTCGAGGTCATCTAGGTTCGCTAAGAACTATCAGTTCTCGATTCATTGGGTTTGATGCGCAACTTCATGGAAGAGTCGAAGGCATACCGTCATCCGGGTCTATCAAATCATCTTCAACCTGAGGTGAGTTGTAGTGCTCGTATGGATTCGACGAAGAGGCCATCGTGTTCAGCGATCTATCTTAAACTCAAAAAGAATTAAACCCCAATGCTTGGAGCCCGCGAAAAGAGCCTAGTGAAGACAGCGGCTAATATTTGTGGTGACGAACAGAGGTTTGGCTGATGTGGTTCTTCAAATTCCACGGTATCCTCATCCAGCTGTCGCGGATTCGAGGTGGCCCAAGCTTCTGAACTATAGCTATTTGGGCTTAGCGTATAGTGCTCTTCTACCTGTGCCAGGAGTGTGGATGGTTTCAAGCAAGTCTTGTAGGGCGATAATCAACAATTATGCAAAGTAGAATTGTGTGGGACTTTGCTTGTGAAACTTTGTAATCGGGTATATGAAACTTTCATTGAGTATCTTGAGCATTGAAGTGAGGCTAAAATAGCGAAAGACTAGCAAAATATTGCAACCACGCTCTTGCACACCGCAAAATCCCTTACTCCCAGAAACACCCATTGCCGAAGGACCGATCCTGGCCTCTGCTTTCCTGAGACTCCATTCAATACCAGAAATGGTTGTCACCCATTGCGTTTCCTCCAGTTCCAGGAGCATCGGGTGTTGTATGATCATGTGGTCGTTGCATGGAGTCATGTAGATTTGTTTGTTGATGGTTGTCATCACGCTGATGGTGAAAAGCCGTGTTTTGATAGGTGAGATGATCTTGGGCTTGTGAAGCAGTGTTGTCAGATCCCATGGGGCCTGAGCCAGCATTGTGCTGGTCCCGGAGTAGACGTTCTTGCCGGCGATGTTGGTACGGAGTTTTGCCATCTCCCATGGACTCGTTGGTATGCTCCCTTGCTGCTCGTGCTGTATACCTTCGAAAGGCTTGGTTGTCAGGGGATATA
Source organism: Chaetoscypha palmicola (assembly GCA_003988945.1). Lineage (NCBI taxonomy): Eukaryota > Fungi > Ascomycota > Leotiomycetes > Helotiales > Helotiaceae > Chaetoscypha > Chaetoscypha palmicola. The sequence goes on along the minus strand of QYAH01000030.1, from coordinate 5,171 downwards.
TACTTGGATCTTGGTTCGGAATATGGATCGTAGATTGGGAGACCTCCTGGAGGTTGAGACTCTCCTCGTGGAACCCCATGGCCATAAGCAGCGATATTACCATTTATACCGGTCAATGACCAGGCAAACACTGCAACTTCCTGTATGGATGTCATGAAATCTCCAATTTCCGGTCCAGCTGGTGGAGCATGGGGGGCATTAGGTCCATGCCGAAACGGTACTTGTGGATCTGGATGATACACATGAGGCCTGATTGCGTTGACTCCCCATGGAGCTGCGAATAATCCAGCAGGTTGTTGTGGAATTAGAGCACGAGCCCTACGCAGTACCACTACCAGACCGTCGGAAGTACACGATACAACAGCTTCGATTTCAAATGGTACTAGCCGCGGTCCAGGCGTCGCCGATCCTTGTAGCCTCGAACGAGGCTCGGCCCCAACGGACGAGGAAGAAGAGGAGGTTATGGGCAACCTATCAAAGATAGCAGAACTAGAACTGTGCTCTTGGTCGGTGCTTTCGCCAGATGAGGTTCTCGAGATATTTTGACCACGATTGGCAGCGCTGAGTCTGATACTACCGAATGTAGAACCTCGTTGGGACCCGTTGCTCTCTCCGTTGCCATCCGTATCAAGGTCCATACGCTCCTGAGACTCACGGTTGTGAAGTTCAACACCTCCGTCTTCCGAATCGCTACTCACGCTGGCCTCGCGCATTTCTTGATCAAGTTCGTCATCGGTGCGGGGATTTCGATACCAGAAGCGGAGGTAAGCGATGGAGTCATTCGACTTTGCGCTTTCCAAGCAACGAATAGCTTCCGCAAGACAGTTTTCCTGAATGCACTCATAGAAGCTCTTGTCATGGAGCTGATCTGGTGTAACTCCAAGAATCTCTGAAACCGCGTTGGTCGAATACATGACACTCAAGGTACGCGTGAATCGATTGAGAATCAACGCTGCACGGGGTTCCAGAAGAGAATCTTGGGGAGGCGCCCTGAATTTGGAGGATAAATGCTCCAACATGTGATAACGGGGATCTCTTGGAGATGAAGCAAATAGACGGCGAACTGCTGGCGCTGCCGCAGCTCGTTCTAAGTTTCTATTAGTTCGCTCGTGCACGCACCTGTGGAGATAACTCACGTTCATTCTTTGCATCCTGGCGATAGACACTGGTACAGGCAACAATGACCTGGTAGACCACGGTGAAGACGCACTCGCAGGCAATCCACTCGCCGTCTCGGCCGCGAATGGTTGCGTAATGGAGCACAGCGGCTTTGTCTAGTTGAACACCGCGGCTGTGAACATTCCGAGCGAATGGAACCTCCTCAGGATGGAAGTAGTCGAAGCAGGATCTGCCTATGACTTCCTCTGGAACGTATCCCAAAATGTCGACAATGGACTCCGACGCGAACAGAATATTGGCATTAGGAGTCAGATCTAATGGGCATCGATCAGCAGGGTCAAAGTGGTGATAAATCTCACATTGTACTTGCGCCTTTTGCGAAATTACACCGTGGTATGAATGGGGCTTACTGTGAATGGTGATAAATGTGGTCTCCATGGCGAAGGATCTGGCGTTTGTATCTCTAAAAAGATGCTCAGTCCCTCAGGAGACGTTGTGAAGATCAGGAATGATCAAGTTGAAGACTTTGTAGTATGGCAGTTGCAGGAACCGGTGGTAGTCTGGATGTCGGACGACGGAAGGGTATGTAGATATATATCTAGATTACATCCATGGATATATGGGATCGTGAAGGCCCCGAGGCTGGCACTTGTATGGCGGGGGCGGCCCAACGAGCACGCGAGGACCTCGGGAGGAGGCGACTCGCCCAAAGATCCAGTGTGCAGGTGGGATTGCGGTCTTGCAGGTGGTTGCACAGAAAATGCAGAGTTGTCGAATATGTCCAGATGTGTGGATTCAATGGCAAGGGACCAGGTGAGTGTGAGCGTACTTCGAAGTCAGTTGGAGGGTTCCTCTATCGACGGGAAAGGCGACAAACAAACGTGAAACTAGCTAGCGCCTGAGCTAGTCTACGGGGAAGCTAAGATGCTTGAATCCGACTGTGCAAGAAGTGACTACGGAAAAACTGGTCAACGAGGTGGGTGGGATTTAGTGTACTGTAAGCGGGTGGGCAGGCGGGCGCCGTTTTCTTATACTTCGTATTTTCAACGTGAGTCCGTACCTACTTCGTACTTAGGTAGGAATGAGTTGCCCGGATAGTTTCTCGGATACAATGAAATGTCTGAATGACCATTGTATCCATTGTATACAGACTCCAGTGTCGTACAGTGCGTATCTGCGCAGGAGACATACGAAGTACGAGAATTGTCAAGCGCTCCAATTCGACGTGGCGAGCCTGTCGTCTGTCTATGCTACCCTCCGTACGGAGTACTCCAGGGCCTTGGATTTGGTGTTGTTTGCGAAAGACAGGGGTGCCCCGCTGTCCAGTGATCGGCAGCAGGGGACAGTTGAGCGGGCACTGAGCAGGTGCGGTCTGCAGGTTCGCACGTTCTCTTGTAAATACCCTGCGGCTATCAAATAACCCCTCTAGGGCTGGCGTTTATCAAACCACCTAGTCTTATTGGCTAGAGTCCTGGAGTACCCTACTAAATAAGCCATAAAAACCGTAACATACCCTTACACGAGCCCTGATTATATCTCGGAAATAGGTGGGGTTTTCGAGTAATTCCTACGGATGGCTGTAGTACTGTACAGCTAGTACTGTACAGCTGGAGTGCCGCATACTTAAACACTTGAATAGTTCACTTCTCGCCTTCAACGCATGGATTACAGAGAGTACCGAGTACCTACAGGCAGACTCTTCATCATTAAGTAATGTGCTATGCGCTGTACAGTGGCTCGCAGGAACTCACAATGCTTTTCTTACAGTAGTCGGTTGAGCACAGCGTGAAGAACGTAGCCAAGCGCAGCGCCACCACCCCGACCGCTCAGTTTGCTTCGCCTGCATACCCTGGCTCCCCGGCCGTGGGAGACAGGACAGGGGACCAAGCACGACTCCGGATTACAACAAGTTGAGTTCCGCTGTCATAGGTGGGCGAGGGACGAAAAAGGAACCATACTTCGAAGTACAGTGCTTCGAAGTACGAAGTAAGAGCAGACGTTACGGGCGGCTAGTGGTTCGAGAGTCAACTTGAACTGTCAAGACCTGTCCCCAGACCAGAGAAAGTGCAAGGTCTGTGAGCATATGCGTTACCTACAGAGGAGATTACTTACGCATTTAGGTAGTGAGCGTCCAATTAATATCTCTTTAGTAGGTAATACATCGAATCCTCTTCCATTACTCAATGCTCATTTCCCGGAAACCCCGACCTTCAAAGTGAAGCGTCTTTGAACAGCGAAATTCCATTGCTGTGGTCGGGACCAGTTCGCTTCATTCCGAATTAACGGGTGTAAAACGGGGACAGTTGCCAGGTGCCGAAGATACTTAGTCTTCTAGCTGCCGTACTTCGTAAGAGCTACCAAGGCTAGCGGAAGCTCACTTGCTGCCTCTCATCGTCGATAAGGCGCCGCTCATCTCTAACGTTGTCGAGTTAGTTTTCGAAAGTCTGCAGATCAACGCTGGATCGAGATCTGATTACTGTGCAATCTTTTCGCCTCAACGTCCCGCCATCCATTCAAATTGCTGATTCTGACAACGTCTGATCTTATCTCAAGCTAAGAACACGTTTGAAAGCTCAGCCACTCCCTAGTCAGCTGGTCCTAGTAGGAATCTGCTGGCAGCGCAACTCCTCGACGAGCATTATGTCGTATGCTTTGAGTAGCCATATATCGTCCAGCCTGTGCAACACTCTCCAGGCCGACCAAGGAAGGTACGAAGCGATTTTCCTGGGAGATGGGACAAAGTATCTGGCAAACACTCATTCGTCGGCGATAGTGCCATCGACGATCCTCCTCTCAGATGTTCATGTGCGTCTACTTTGCGTTCAGCCATTATCCTCGAAGAGTAGCAGGAAGAGTTTGCTGCCTTGTGCACTCTCAACCGTCGTAGCACGGCGTGAACTCGGTTAGGGAAAAGCTGTTCCGCAGAAAAGGGTTCATCTTAAGAATCAAGCTTTCCGTTTCATGTTGTTGGATTGTTTTGTACAATACTATGTTTACCAGAGACAAGTGCTTTCGGACGTCACCTCAATCGAAAACAGTAGGTTGACTCGTCTCGCGAACGGCGCCGGCTAAGATGAGAACGCGTGGACAATGTCCCAATCTGATCTTTCAAGTGCTTTACTTGACTGCTTCATATAGTCGTTCCAGGTTCTATTGGTGGCTCCTATACGGAGAAGCTTTGATTCGCCTGGTATAGTCATTCCAGTATTTGAGGGTAGGCCTTATCGCTTAAAATTATTGTATTGTAGGGTAAGTATTCATTAAGTCAAAGGGGCTTTGGGGGGGGGAGGGGGGTATTTCTGAAGCTCGCTGAAGCTCGAAGCTTGAATCCTGGTACGGACAGGACCAGCCCAGCCGCAATTAACGACTTGAGTACCTTGTCACAGGGGTGTTCAACGACTTCGTTACCTTGTATTCAATTAACGACTTCATTGCCTTGTAACCCGCACACGCTGCTTTTCCTCGACGAATAGGCAAGTTACGTGTGGATCGTATAAACAAGGGTTCTTACGTCGCGTACAGAGTATACTCTAAGAAATATCGTACTCTCTAGGATATCGTAGTCTCTAAGATATTACGTTTTAAGTAATAATATACTTAAAAAAAATAGTAGAGAGACTTTCTCCCTAAAAAGAGCGATATTACAAAGAGCGAGCGACATCACGAAGAGTAACATAGCGATATCACGAAGAGCGAGCGATATCACAAAGAGCGAGCGACATCACGAAGAGTAATATAGCGATATCACGAAGAGTAACATAGCGACAGCGACACTATAAGGAGCGACAGCGAGGTTAGAAATATTAGAGCAGCATCTACGAAGTACTTTCAAGCCTGTATCATCTACTCCGGATGATCTCTAGGATTAAAAGCCAATAGCGCCCCCTGCTTTAGATGACAAGGAACTGAAGTCGTGAAAGCCCCCTGCGACAAGGCAATGAAGTCGTTAACTGCCTTGTATTCTCAAGTAGGGGGTCTAATTGGCTCCTTACCCTGAAGTCGATCCGGAAGTAAAGATATGCCTTGAAAGTAAATGCTGCTCTAATAATTAT